>SNQJ01S0094221.1:3638-31336 GCA_010110895.2 Picea sitchensis
TTAAGACATAAATATAGTTTAGCTAATCTTTTAGGATTATATTATTAAATTAATTATACTTAATAATCAAGGGTCATTACAAACAGGGCCAACCATGTGAAGGTGGAAGATCATTCCCCCCCCCCTCACATCACTCTCAATTCCCCATACCCAATCATGCATATTAATTTAAGAAAAAAATGCAAAATTGACAATTTATATTGATAAATTTTGTCCTCAAAATAATTACAAATAATTAATTTTCGGTTTCTTCCTTTTAATAAAATTCTTTAGTACATCATCACTACTAACATCATATTCAACCCCTTCATCTGTTAGACCTCTTCTGATTGTGTTTCATGACTATGTGTCGTCTCTACCATTTTACTACTTCTAGTAATACGACGTACTACTGGACGTCACTGCACTACAAGGGAATCCACTAGAACAACATAAAGAATTAAAATTGCATGGTTAGTCATTATTATTCATATTAGTCTTTCATTAATACAAATATCATGACTCTATTTTTTACCTGAAGGAGTAAGAGACACCATTGGTTGGGTTTTCATTGGTTCCTCTCTTCTGTGAGCACCGACCTCATCTACATGCTCTGTCATTCAAACAAGAAACATTATAAGTACACCATTTGAAACTAAATATTACTAATCATCAATATATACAATTGATTTTATACACATATTGTGATGGGTCTACACACCTCTATAATCATAGGGTTCCTGTCCAGTACCACAGTTGAATGAATTGGGGTTGCTTGCATGTTTAAAAAAATATACACATTAATTGATGTGATAAATCAACCATCTATATATGTACGTACAAGTAATGAACAATTATAGTCTTTTCAATTTACTTACCATGTTTCTTGAAGGGTCAGTCGATTGTGTTTTTCCCAAGATTTTTCAATGTTCAACCACTGCTTGAAAGTCAAAATTGAAGTCAATATTCATGTCTTCTTCGGTGGACAGACTATTGAATGTATCCCCCTGCATTGCATAATGCGATGAATTTTTCTTATTGGATGCAATTAAAAAAAAATTGTATGATGATATGAATAATATGGTAAAATCTTTCGGTACTTAAAATTCGAGATTTTAATCTTAGGAAACCACCTTGGCCAAGTTTTTGTTTCCCGTGTTTATCCAGTCTTTCCTTGGTGTCTTTCGACATTTTCAAGAGCCTATGAAAATTTCCAAATATGTACTTAGAAAATGCAATTTTTTCTATAGATCAACTAAAGAAAGTTCAACGTATTCAATTCAAAAAATAATTTTCCTTCCAGGGTCAGGTGGTGTCTTCCCTTCATGTCTTAATGTAATATCATTTGCATCCTCCAGTATATTCTTTCATTCCCTCTTGGGAATGGTGATAAGATGATCATTCTTATGTATTTCTACCAATTGAGTCTTATATTGATATCTGACATATTTCAAATATGTACCCGCCCTCAAGGTGATATTTTGTTTGTTGAACGAATCACTAAACATGCCGACCAAATGGTTAATAAGTTTGTCTTTCAATTCCTTTTTCTGGGAATTCCACTATGTGTGAATGCTAGGCCCATAAATATATAAGGCCTTGTTATGCAAGGTCCTATAAAAAATGTCGGTTTCTCCAAAAATATATGATAATTAGTTTAAAATAATTTGAAAGATGTAGGTTTAAATATTTAAATAATAGGAATTAACTAAGATATTAATAACTACCTGGGACTTTTGGCATCTTCAAGGGAACCAAGTTTTCTTCCATCAAAATTTTTACCAATATTGTTCCCGTGGTTTGGAAACATGTTGCTCTAGGGTAGCAATGTGTAGACTCTTTTTCATTAGATTCACCATCTACTAAACCATCATGTGTGCCATGGTCTAGCATGAACGGTGGGGGTGTCTCATGGGCCCCAGGATCTGCAATCATCTGAGCCACACACAGAGAGGAAAATAATGTCAAAAATACGTGTCTCATGTTAGGGATATGTGGGGTTTTTGCACCACTTCTACCAGCAATGTCCCCATGACAAAGATCTTGCATCAATTCGAAACATTTATGTAGAAATACACTATTTTTATTTTAGATTAGATAAATATACGAAACATAAATTCATAAATTAATATATGTCATAAATAATCTATTTTAAAAATGGCGCTAACTGCATATTGATATATATTCTTCTCTAACTCTCTCATCCTTGTTGTGGTGTCCTTTGTAGGCTTACAACTAGCCAATTGAAGGAGTTCCTTTTTTTCCTTTAGCAAGCCCTTTCTAATTGTTTTAATTGGGTTGAGGGAATCATATATTTCATCACCCTGATCATCGTTCTCTGGTGTGCTCATTTGGATCAACAAATAAACAAGTTAATTGAATGATTATCAGCAATAATTCATATGAAAATCATCACTTTACTTGCTACGAGATGGTTGGTGCCTTTCCACGATCATCTTTCCACATGTCAAATTTTTCATGTCTTTGGGGTATAATATAACATTTTTCAATATACAATACAAGTATGGATTTCAAGCTACAATACAAATGGCCACTCAAATATCTCATAAAGGGCAGTTTCATACAGGTTGAAAATCAATGAGTATACCTTATATATTTACAATAAAAAGAAAGCACGTGAAACTCAAAATTTAGGGAAGATGAGGAGACAAGATATACAACTATCAAAATAACTGTGAATATTCACATGACCTTAATAAAATATTGTCCATTAAGAAAATATCTGGAAAATCACACATACATAACAATTAATTAATTTAGGAGAGATCTATGACTAACACAATTCTGTATGTTTTGGAATTTACACTGAATATACCTTTGGAATTTGATTCACATAGATGAGAGGAGGATTGTAACCATCAGGCACAAGTAGCACAAGGTTGTCAAATATGCGTTCAAGCAAAGGATACACTAAGACTTCTCATTGGAAAGTTAGGAGGACAATTTGAATTCATCCCTTTATGTGTTGATTTGGCCTGAATGGACAATGTCCTTTATGGTTCTAGTGTAATTGGCATAACACTGTTGGAATTTGGTATATTTGAACTTCTATAATGCATCAATGGATAAATCCAGACCTACAATTAGAAATTAATTTTTCTCTTGATGTCGTAATTTGATTAATGCTAAAGTTGATATGATTACATAAAATTTCAAAACATTAAAACCTACATAAATGTGCATTAACAAACAATGTCAATCTGAAGATGAGCACCTATCAACAAAGTTCCATAATTCATATACAATATCTTGCGTCATTTCCTCCCTACAAAGAAACAAAGCAAAACTTCTTGAAATGGAAGAAGAGGTTGTTACACCTTGAGAATGTAGTGTTCTAACTTCTCCAACTCTATATAACTTAGGGAAGACATGTGATCCCTTGTATATAATGTCTTCGAAACACTTTCTATAATATAACACACCTCTTACAGTGGAAATATCCTCACTCTAGTGTTTCTTATAGCACAAGTTACAACAACCACAAGAATTGAATAACATGATGAAAAATGAAATAATTTGGAAAAAGCCTAAGTTACTAGGACTGGGATACATATACACTAGCGTTTTGAAAAGCCATGATCTAAATATAACAGAAAAATGGCCAGCACAAAAGATATAAAAAAAAATTATAATTAAAAAAAAATAAAAAATCATACTTTATAATTTTATATTGAAGATATTTTGATCCTTGACAAAGTTGCAGACTAGTTGCATATTCTTTAAAGAAATATTTAGGATTTCTACTAGATGCCAAAATTGGAAAAAATACAGTTTGAAGTCTTCATGTTTCAAAAAAATCTATGTAAGAAAAAGTGGATAAGCGTGAGTATTAATGTGGAACAAAATCCCAACATAATGATATTCTTCTTCCATCAATTCCCCCTACAATCTTGTAAGTTAGAAATTAGGGGAGGTTTCAAATGAGACAGATTTTGGCTTTTCCTTGATCTTCAAAACTCTAGTAAAATCCATATTGATTATACATGATGCCTTTGTAAAGGGTTAGAAAAAAATTACATATTTGGGTGACATTTCTAGTTTGGGGTCTCCTCTGTCACTTGAGCTAGGGACTCCTTTGTCACTCCTCTGTCTCATTGTTTGTCTTATGTCGGTCTCTGTCTCATCCTGTCTCTTGTTTTGGATCTTACAGTCAGGGTTGGGCTAGGTCGGGTCGGTCAAAATGATTTGATGTTGGGGTATTTCTCCTATCGGGAGGGTTTTGTTTGTCGTTTTCTTTGGTTTTTTAATTTGATGCAATTTTTCAATTTTGGAGGGTTTTATAAAATAGGTATTATTAAAAATGCCATATAATATAAAATATATATATTATATAATAGAAATTGTAATATATAAAAAATGTATAATACAATTTATAATAATGTTTTATATGTAATGCAATTTATATTAAGGTTGTTGGGGTTACAGTTTTTATGGGTAAAGGGTTAGTTGTTAACAATTTTTGGGGTTCATTAGGTGTAAGGGGCTAATGGACATAGGAGTTACCAATGTTATGGATTAGGTGTTATAGATATATGTGGTTAGGATAATACAGTTTTGTAGGTTAGTTTGTTGGGCATGATATAAATGGTCATAGTAATATGATGTAAAGTGGTTACAGGGATTAGGGATGTCATCATTGACGATGATGATGACAATGGAGACTACAAGGATGATGATGGCAATGATGATCACGAAGATGATGATGAAATTGACATTAATGATGATGATAACACTTACATTGCCAATGATCATGCTAATGATGATAAAGATGACGATGGTCATGATGATGATAGTGATAATGTAGGAAGAAAATGATGATGTCATTGACGATCTTGATGATGACAATGACAATGATGATGATAGTGACATTAATGATGATGATGACAATGACGATGGAAATATTGATCACGATGATGATGCCGATGGTGATGATGACAGTGGAAGATGATTATGAATATGGAAATGTTGGCAATGATGATGATCACAATGAAAATGACAATGATGATGAACATGATCATGGTGATGATAATGAAAATGGAAGGAAATGATGATGGAATTGAAAATATTGATGATGACAATGACAATGGCAATGATGACAATGATGATGAGAATATCAACAATATTTATCACAATGACAATATTTATGTTTCTTAGTTTTCATAAAAGTATTTATTAAATCATCAAACGTACATTGGTATTCATCCCCTTTAGTTGTTTGACCCTCTTTTTGTTGTGCTCCATGACCATGTGTCATCTCCACCATTGTACTAATTCTAGTAGTATGGAGTACCGATGGACACTACTTCACTATAGGAGAATCCACTACAAAAACATAAAGCATTAGAAGGACATGGTTATAATTTATTATTATTCATATGTGTGGTGTTTCATTAATACAAATATCATGACTATGTTTTTTACCTAGAGGAGTAGTCGACATGATCATTGGTGTTAGTCAATGTTGTAGGGTTAATGTTGATGATGACAATGACAGTAATGATGACCATGATGACGACGATGATGATTATGACAATGGAATATGATGATGATGGCAATGAAAATGATGCAATGATGCTAACAATGAGGATGACAAAGATTATGACAATCGAAGATGATGATGATGGAAATCATGATGATGATGATGGAAATCATGATGATGACGATGATTAATATGATGATGGAAATGACTATGATGACGATGAAAAATAATGACAACGATGATGAGAACCATGATGATGATGACGATGACAATGAAAAAAAATGGTGATTATGGTGATGATAATGACAAGAATGACAATGATTATGGTGATGACTATGACGATGATATCATTTATACTCTTCTTCATATAACTCCACATCTATATCATTAGGTTCAAAATTGATGTTGAAAGGATTGCCTAGATCAACATTGTCATCAATGTAATTTTAAATCATAATATCATCGTCAATATCATCATCGAGAACATAATTGTCATCTACATCTAGTTGAACTTCTTCGACTTCATAGTCTGACATTACATCTACCCCATGCTCCTCTGCAAATTATTCTTCTTCAATATCATATTCTTTTGGTACATTATACTTTACATTCCTTCCTCTTGGATTATATCTAACAACATACGACCAACTTGTTTTACTTGGAACCTATAGATAAAAAACCTGCTCATATTTTCTTAGAAGAACATAAGTTTTTGTAACAGGATCAAACGTCCTTGTATTAACAATGGTAAATCAATTGGCATGCTCAATAACAATTCTTTTAGGATCATGTTCATTCATTCTTAATCTGTACCATTTGACATTGAACAAAACTAACTTGAAGGAATTAAAGTCACACTTAATTATATCATTCATATACCCATAGTATCTATTTTTGGATATTGTCGGATGCATGTCACTTCTAGAGGAAAAATTAGTGACCTAAAAGACTACATTTACCCCACTATCATAGGTTTTCTTCTTGTCATCCAAATTTTTGATGCGAAATTTACGACCATTGCACCACATAGCCTTGTAGTGTTTCAACTACAATATGCTCGACACATAAAAAATGCATTGTCAAGGAATAAACATATTTAGACTTAGTAAAAATTTATAAAAAAAAAATGCACAACAACCTAGATTAATATAATGGAAAATAATTGAAACGTGATATGTTTTAATTACATATATGCTTTTTTTTTCTGTATCTTTTAAACCATATTATAAATCGATTTCCCTCTGAGTAATATTGGTATCTTGATTATGATGAGCTTCTTTAAGCATGTAGTCACCCCTTCCCATGGTAACCTACCATTACATTGTATATTACATCAATCTATCCATAAATTCATCCAATCAATGTTTTTTGCAATGAATAAATGTAGTGCATCCCACACTCAATGAACTGTATGAAAAAAGAATAAAAATTACTAACAATAATAAAGATTAATAATTGATGGAAGAATAAAATTTAATTAATAAGTAAAATATAGATAAAAATTAATAATGCAAAGTATTATAGATCTCATCTACCATATAATAATTAACTTTCTCTTTCCTCATTATACCTTTCCCAACCAAGACCTCCCCTTCAAATTTGTTGATGGAGTTGACATCCCAAATGCGAGGCATCTTCATTCCTGCTGCTAATTTAGGAAGATACTGAATAATATACACCAAGGATTGATATACCATATATCCCTCCACCATAGAACCCTCAAGACGTGATATTTTTCTAATGAAATACTTCAATGACTTCAAGTGCCTCTCCACCATCCACATTGACCTTGTGTGTATAGGTCCACACATTTCAATCTCCTCAACTTGGTGTATGAGGTAGTGTTCTTGAGCATTGAAATATTTTGGAGGTAGATACTTCTGCATTTCACACATTAGTCGAGGAATTTTTCTCCTCTAATATTTTATATATTCTTGATGGATTTATTTAGATGACAACCACCTACATGTGATTATACAATCAAATCATACATTTCAACAACAAATTATATACATTAATTCAAGTAAAATAGTATATTACAACAAGTTCTGCAACAAACATTTTGCTTACTTCATGTATTTTCAAAGATCATATATAAAAAATTTTACATTGTTGTCAAATATGTCAGGGAGATATAGAAGTAGAACATACTATAATTAAAAAAAAAACGAATCCTTATTATTTTGAAATAAAAAAAAAAAATACTAAAAAGAAGTATTACCAAAACAAAAATCTACAAAAATAATTACCTTGATGAGGGTATGCCAGTCATGAGTTTTTACCCCACCAAAGTCACCTTTCTTCATTAATATATTCTTTATGTTTGAAGAGAATACTATGGGAAATTTGATTTTCTGAATCACCTCTTTTACAAAATTGCTTTCCTGCTCTGTAAATAACCATGGAAGATGATTCTGGTCTTTGACATTTCTATTTGAATCAGTGAAATCATGCATTGCATGATTGGATTCCTGAATATCACTACAAAATTTGACAAATTTTCTTTGTCATTCCTTCCATATAAGATTATACACAATGTTTCAATTACATTCTTCCAAATATGCATTGTATCAAACAAATGAACTATTTGTAGGTGCTCATAGTAGGGAAACCTACTGAATTGTATAGGGTAATTTTTCATTCCTCGTGGAAGCTATCCATCAATGCCTTGTTGACCTTTATGAAACATAAATAAATTAATTATACAACAATAAATGTTAGATACAATGAACATAATTTAGTACAAATAAAAATTGTAAAACTTTGTGTGATACATAGTCGAATTGCTTACGTTGATGATTTCTATTATATGCCAAATTCCATAGGTGAGGTATCATTCTTTGTGGTTTTATTGCAGTCTCTTCTTTCCCATTGAAAATATGTTTTTTGGTAGTTAAATACCTATGGTTCTTAGGGAGGAAGTTCCTATACTCATCAAACACCTCCTTTCCTAAACTTCTTGAACCTTGATATTTCATCCTAGGACGACAAATTGGACATGCAAATTTACATGATATTAGTTATATAACAAGGAATTAATATTAGAAACATGCATAAAATTTTCATAAAATTATATACTATTAAAGTGCAGTAGTGTGACATTACATACGACAAAAATGTGTTATCCCTAGGGAATCATTAATTGCCCATGTAAGTATTCCATGGAATTGAATTTGTTTTTGCCCTATTGGTCTAGAGATGTCCTACATAGTGATTCCATCCCATAACTTTAGTATCTCAACGACCAGAGGCTCAATATATACATTCATATATTTCACTTGGTACTTACCTAATTGGTTGAAAGTACACATAATTAATACCTTATTTATGTTTAAAAAATAATGCATTAATAATGAATAAGAGTACAAATGAAATGGTGTTACGTTCAAAAAAATATTGTAAACAAATACCTAGAACAATCATTTCCAACAATGTGTGCTCCCTCTTTATTGACATCCAAGGAGGAAGGTTATTGTTTATAACAAAAATAGGCCACACTAAGTAAATAGACCTGAGATCACCAAATGGATTAACACCATCGTATGCCAATGAAAGCCTAACATTACAAGTTTCTTCTTTAAAAATCGGCCATCCTTCTTCAATGTACCTAAATACAGAAGCATTTACAGGTATTCAAAGAACACCATCTTCAATTTTTTTCCCTACATGGTAATCCATAAACTGTGCTATGATTTCACACCTTAACAGTCGTTGCAAACATGGAATTATCAGAATATGATGAACTTTGTGAGGCACCTTTTTTGTTCCTTGATCAGCTCGATATCTACTAATTTGAAATTGCGGGCATTTCATTTCCGATGCATATTGTCCATAATATATAAGATGATCATTAGGACATGCATTAATATCTGGATACTCCCTTCCAATATCTTTCATAATAGCAAATAACTCTTGGTATGTGTGAGGTAAACTATTTGACGATGGCAAGAAAGATTCACCTAGCAATGTACAACACAAAAAATAACTAGTTAATGTAAGTAACAATAATCATAAATATCACATCTTTAATATATTACAAATTAATTGGCATTGAAAAAAAATAAAAAAAAATTCGACCTTTACATAGATGTGAAGAAATATATCATTACATACCTTAAGATTTGGGTGAGACAAGTGTTTGACAAACCATTCAATACATTCAAGTTCAACAACAACATTATAGCTGAGAGAACACGTGTTATTTATCCTTCATAAAGGGGTTTTTGTGCCTTCTCAAGTAAATGTATATCATGAATATCATAAAATTTGTCATCCTCATCGATAGGAGAAAATATGTCTTGGATCAATCTATTTGTCCCATCATTTGGCTTAACAATATTATTCGTGTCATATTCTAATTCCATAGAATTATCTTGATCATGATGATCTTCAATATCCATATGACCATCTTCCTCAACCTATACAATAGTATTTATACTATTACTAGGCACTTCATATTTCTCTAATGACAGACACCTAGGAGGATTTTTCTTTATAATTACAAAAATTAATCTATAAAATTAGTGTATATAAGAAATATGAAAATAAAATAAATTTTTATAAAAATAGTCAATACAAAGAGTAGAATATATATTAATATTGAATAACTTACCATGAGACGATATGAGAACCCCATTCAACGTGCCCATATTTCCAAAAATGTGTCTTAACTATGTAAAATACAAGTCTTCTTCTATTAAATCCGATACATTTATTGTAAGCGCACTCAACTTTTACATTTTCCTTTGCCTCCAATGTTTCCTTTAACCTAACAATATTCCTTACATTTTCTTCATGATGCGTAATTTTGTTACTTTTGTTTGGCATTGGGATTTCCTATTACAACAAAAACCACTATAGATGTTGTAACACACCCGACTCCTTAATACTCTTTTAAGGGGTGGGGCATTATCAATTCATTTTTCCTTAACTAAATCATCTTGAATCATCTCTCTGAAATGATTCATTCTCTTCTACTTTCCCACAGCTTTCTAACGACTGCTACTGGGTTCTAACCAAACCCTTGGTTTATATCTTACAGCTTCCCAAAGTTCTTTGGAAATTCATTGGTTGAGGGCCATGTGACGCCCCCGTGGCTTCATCTTGTTAGTATCATATCTTGGTTCCTACCTCCTGTAGGGAAGGTCCATCCATCAACCAATCCGATGATTGGTTTAACCCTCGTCTGACATGTAGGCTAGCGGGGAATTCATAGTTCGGTGCTTCAACGCTAAACGTCTCCTTGCTATATACACACGAGACCTACCGAAGTCCTGAAATTCCGAAGTCTCATAATCTTGTCACGTAGTTCTAGCCTTCAGACCTTTTTGGTCTCTCTACAATGCTACATCCCAAATCCTAGGGTCCTAAAGTCCCGGAGTCCCAATCAATTTACCAACCATGTTGGCTAGGTGGACACGTACCAAGAATGAACACGTAGGAGGGGTTAGGGTGAAACGTGTTACGTTCCAATTGGCCTATAGTGTATGTGATACAAATAAATCGAGGTGTCACATGGCACATCAAGATGGGGTCCACGTCACCCTAGGTGATCTCACTACACCACGTCACCCTAGAATGATAGCCTTCTAACATTCCTCAGATCTCACGGTCAATATCCAACCACGTATATTTATATATCTACGAATATTGTTACCTCTGGGATTCGACATTCAATATTTTTGTGATGAAAACTCCTCTTTTCTCCTAAATTGCCCAATTTCCAAACTAAAAGGTCTAGCACCACACAACCCCAGTATATCAATGGCTAGGAGAGAACCCGAAGGATCCATCGATCTATGGTTCTGGGTTCTTTACAGCTCTGGCCTTTGGGGTTTTGGATCATGGTTTAGTTGGTAAGATAGGTTCACCTAACCACATGGGGAACTACCTTATGGGTAACCGAGCCTCCCGGTTACCTTAGGCCAGTATAAGGTTGGTAAGGTCGGTCATACTCCGAAGTCCCGAACTTTCGAAGCTCTGAATCCAGGAGGACTTAGCTTCCTTAGGCTTATCCTAAGGTTCCTAACTATTGATCATATGGTTCCTCTCGAGTGGATCTCATCTGATCATCTTCCAAATGAAGGGATCTCCCCTTTCAAGGCTTGAACTTTGCTATCCTTCCTAAGATTTATCATGAAATGGTTAAGGACTTGGGCCTGGAATTATGGTCTCATGACAAGGAGTCTGAAAGAGGTATCCTTTTCGGATAAACAGGTTCTTATTGACATTATATCTCCTATCTCTACCTTCTTCCAATATGATGTCCCAAGAAGCCTTAGGACCTAAGATGGGGTATACAAACTATCGATCAGAAGAATAATTTCACAAGGAGATGTATGCATACACATATCATGACCATTCCACACATAAACCATTTCTAGATACAGATATATACATAAACCCATGCATTCATCCTTATTTCAGTTCAATACATAAAGTAGGAAAATACTTATCAGAACCAGATAACTTGAAGGGATTGTTGAAAGGGGTGCTCATTTCCACTCAACCATAGGCTTAGTCACTCCTAATGGATTTACCACTAGCCACCCCCGAGCTAGATCACGATGTTTTGAGATTTACTCCTTTGTACCAGCTCAATGACACTAGGGACAAATGTTACTCTCCTCCTCCCACAAGATTTTGGCAACGATTTTCACTATACCAAGCAAGGAGGACCACCTAAGTACTTCCTTAGTCCCTCAGAAACCTCATTTATAATCTTGCATCATAACCCTGCTAGTCATTTCCTATGAACAAAAAACACTCATTTCCCATTTCTTCCTTGAACTCGAGAGTTTATTCTCTCATATTTTCACTCTTCGTAGGTCTCCCTCTACCCACGACACCTTCCTTTCTTTCCTTCCTCAGCAAGATTGTATGTGGATCAAATTCCTAGTTTGTGGTCAGGCCTGAAAGCATTACAGATGGGTGATTTTCCCCATCCCCTCATTAAATATTAGGGAGTTATTTCCACCTACCAACTTGACTGTAATTCATTCCTGGGTCAGAGGACTATTCTAGTCCCGAGAAATTAAATCTAGTAAGGTACTGGTTTGGTGGAGGTTAACACAACCATTCCTGGTCCCCTTCACCATCTCTTTCATAGAATTCATGGTCTCTCTTGGTACACCCCCCTTCCAGCAGGCATGAAACACTTATCCATTTTCTAGTAAATAACAAAATTTACATTCATTGACCTTTTATACAAAGTTCCATCTAATCAAACATTCACACATATTGAGTTTCCCATAGTCTCTTGGCCCATATAATTATATTTACAAACTGGGGGAAATAGGGTGTTACAATTCCCTCCCCCTTAAAGGAACATTGTCCTCGATGTTCTATCTGTCAACATGCTCTGTATATACAGAAGTGAACAAAAATAGATATGTTTATCTCATGGCATCCTTCATTTCCCACGTAGCCTCATCTGAGCCAAAGTGTTTCCACTGCACCTTGACCTGTGAAATGGTTTGATTCCTAAGTGAGGATTCCTTCCTATCTAGTATGCATTGAGGTTGTGGTAGGAATTATCTCTCCAACTCCACCTGGATCACAGACCAATCAATTATATGATTAGAATCATGTACATATTTCTTCAATAATGAAACATGGAAAACATTATGTGCCTTTACAATGGGAGGGAGTGCTAGACTATAGGCTATAGGTCCCACTCTATCTAATACTTCAAAGGGTCCACAATATCAAGGTTCCATCTTGGCACAAGCTCCCATCCTCAGGGAACTCTTCCTGGGCTAAAATTTGAGATAAAGATGGTCTCCTGTATTGAACTCTTTGGAAGTTCTCTTTTTGTCAGCGTAACACTTTTGTCTATCCTAATTTTTTTTCATAATTTTCTTTATATGAATCACTTGTTTCTTCATTTCTTTCATAATGTCGGGTCCGATTGTAATTCTATCCACTGGATTACTCCATTTGATTGGAGTTTTTCATAAGTGACTCTTGATAACCGTTGTTGTAGGAAAATTATACCAATGGCAGTTAGTCTTCCCACTTCTTAGGTTGATGCATTGCATGCATTCTTAACATGTATTCTAATATTTGGTTTACTCTTTCTATTTTTCCATTAGTTTGGTGGTGATAGGTTGTGCTAAAAAACAATTTAGTCTCAAAACTAACTATTAAGGATTTCCAAAAGCTTGAAGTGAATTTTTTGTCTTTGTTAGATACAATCTCCCTAGGCATGCCATGCAGTATGAATATCTCCTTCATGAATATTTTGGCAACATCTATTTCCTTGCAAGTTGATTTGACAGGAACGAAGTGAGCAGACTTGCTCAATTTTTCCACCACTACCATGATGGCATCATTCTGGTTGGTTGATTTTGGTAATCCAGTGATGGAATCCATGGAGATGGTTTCCCATTTCCATTATGGAATTGATAGAGGTTGTAACAACCCTATTGGGTGCCAGTGTTTTGCATTAACTTGTTGGCATTCTAGACACTTAGCTAAATAATCAACTATGTCATTTTTCAATCTAGGCCAATATAATTGTTTTGTAGTGGTCGTGATCATTTTATGATATCCTGGATGACGAGTATATGGTCTTTGTTATAACCCTAAATTGCACCACACATGCTTACCTGGCATCAGGCCAACTCATATCCTTTCTTTGCCAAAAACACTACTGAACAACTCTTTAAAAATCCTCTTGTATAAAGGCCCACATGCCCTAACCCATTATTGCATGTGTATACACACTGGTTGACCCAAAACAACCCTTGTGGACCGACAAAAGCATGAAGAAAGGAAAGTTGTCGACATAAAAAAAAGCTATGGGTGAGTTAACTGAAACTCTCGGCCATGCATGGATGAGGGTTTGTCTAAATACCTAGCTCCTTCTAGCCTATAAAAGAAGGGGTAGGGGTACCATTTGGAAGAAGGAAAAATATAGCAAAGAAACTCTGCCCATTTACGTATTCCCATTGTCCCAACCCTTTAGCCTTTCCTTATGCCAAAGGAGATTCAAAGTAAAGGAGTTCGAGGACAGAAGAAGAGGATCCCAGGATTAGGTTCAAGGAGCGGTGGTCGGCTCAACTTTTGTAGGTTGACTCATTCAAAGTAATAAAGAAAGTGCTTTTCCTATCCCAATTCATTAAATTTTTATGGTTTGATTAGTTTATGTTTGGATTTATAACCCGTTAGTATATAAGTAGTATGCATGCATAGTTGTTGCTTGTCTTGGATGCAAGTCAACTTTGGAAGGAGTATTGCGAACAAGTAATCAACCACAATGGAGGATTGAGATCAAACGCCAGTAACGAGGTAGGTTGATCTTTCCATGCATTTACTAAGAAAAGGGGATTTAAATCTAGGGATGAAGTTAGAAAGTAATTTCTATTCAGTCATATCTGCATGCAAAGTCTGAATTCTATTTGCTAGTCCACAGGGTGTTATTCCCCAACAACAGAAATGGTGAACGTACTAGGGATAACTCTCTAGGGTTCCTGGAATTTCATTTAGTTTTTGGGTAGTTTAAAGACTAGTTTTTCTTTCCCGTCTTTTCTTTTCATTTCTGTAAAGTCTGAGCTAGCAGGGAGTTTGGTTTTCCATACCAGCTTTCCCTGACTTTTACTTGACTGTGTTTTTCGGGACCCACAGAGGTACACACAGCCTGCACAAGGTTTGCACATGTGTACCCATGCCCTATTCTCTTACAAATCGTGTGTGAACACTAGCTGTAGAGGTAGTAGTAGCGTGTAGGATTTCAGAGAACCTCAGAGGCAATCCTCCTCTTCCCTGTCAGAATCACACATTCTCATAAGGTTTTTTGGAATTCTGTCCGAGTCTTGTTTGCTAACAATCCTATCTTAGATTGTTTTTGCCTTGTTATTTTTTCCTTGCATTATTTGTTTTTCTGTTAGAAAGAGTATCCAAACCTTCAAGGGATCCTAGTTATCAATATCAGTGGTCTCTTCCTAGTTTGGTTTGTCTTTTTTCATTTTTTCTTAGAGTTTAGATATACACGTGGCCTATACAAGGTCAGCCCGCGTGTACACACCCTTTGTCTTTGTTCAGTGCGCGTTCGCATGCGTGTTGTTTGAGTAACAGTCGCGTGCTTGTATAGGATAATTTTTGTTAAGGGTAAGGCAATCATCCTTAACTTTGATAAGAATTATTCCTCTTAGGTGTTTCAATCTCTGTTTGAACAGTCAATAGCTTAGGATTAATTTTACCCTTAGCTTGCTTTTTCTCATTTAAAATGTTGTCAGAAAAATAAAAAAATTTACAGTTTTTAGACAAGTGTGAGAGTCATTGTTTTTACAATTTCTATTGTGTGATTTGTTAATCTGATTCTTTGCAATATGCGATTAGACCAGAATTGTTTTTCTTGGTTTTTTCTTGTCAGTATTTTTCCTTTCTTGCTTTACTAGCATTTAAAATAAAATAAAATAAATCTTTTCATTTTCTTGTTTGGTTGAACAGTGTGTTTCTGCATTATTAGGCCAGGGAAAGGTCTTTTATTTCATAAGTTTTTGCAGTTCACTTAGATCATAAGTAGCTCATAGTCTAGTGAAATTTCTTTGAGTTTGCTGTCCAAAATCTTTGAAAAGTTGTTGAAATTTTGCATTCAGTAAAAGTTTTGTTTCCATCTTTTTTATTCCCTTTTTGATTTCATCTTTTACACATCATCAGTTTCACCCTCATACCCCTTGACATAAGACAAAGCCACAAAAGTAATGCTAAATTTAAAATCTACTAGACTTTTATGCTTGTAGGGTTCACAAACTAGTTAAGGACTAGGGCCTTGGATTAGGTTGGAGAGGAAACTCTTCAAGACCATTTAAAATCAAACATTGGAGTCTGAGATAGGGAGTGTCTAAGTCCAGTTTCTTGGAAGTTATCCGGGACCCCCCTTTAACACAAGGATAGACACGAGGTCGCATGCGAAAAGGTAGCGGAGATAACCCCTTTAAAGACGAACAAGTCGTAGTGGAGAACACATATAGAGGGCTTATTTTGGGATTCCGTCGTTTGCATTTGCCATGAGGCTTCATGGGTCTCGAATCCATTCGAGGTCCTCAGTTGTATTTCGTACCATTTTCTCTCGATACCCTTGACAGGTTTTGGGCTCGATTCCCTACTCATTGTGGTCTACCCGACTTTCGACTGTACCCGCCTGGTGACTGTTCGTGTGCTGGCAACCTAGTTGCCAATATTTGTTAGGGACATACATAGGTGACTACAGGGGTATACCGTGGTACCTAGGATAGACATCGGGCCACGCTTTTTATAGTATACCCATAGGGTGCTTCGGTGTTTGAGTTGCACTTGCACCGGTAAGTTGCTCTAATGTTGGTTGTTGTAACTATTCTTCCAATTAATTTAGTGTTTGCTTGTCTTATCTTCTAGGGATTCTTTTGTAGTGGGAATTACTTTTGAGTGTTTAGACTACCTTAGAGTGTCTTGGATCTTCTCACACAGTGGAGGATCCCGAGCTCCACTGGTCACGAAGGCTTCTTAGCCTACCGCCGGTTACACTGGAGCAACCCCCGCCACCATTAAGGCGGAAGCTAGATCAACAAGGGTCTTTTGAAGCAACCAGGTTACAAACCATTGTGCCCGAACAACCCTCGGAGGAATTGACCATTTTGGACCTTGAAGCAACCACTCTTGGCTCGGTTGAAACCCCAACCACTGATCTCTTGTCACCTTTTATTGTACCAATTCAATTTTATGAGCACCAGACAGTGTCGCTCACAACAATGGAAACAAATGTTGTTACTCCTTATGGGAATTCTTCAATTCCCACCATGGTTGTCACCACAGGAGAGATTTCACCTCCTAACCCACCGTCGTCAGTCTGATCCACCATGGTCTTGACCGCAACTACTTCGCATAGTGGTCTGAACCCGTCTTTGGCAGTGGCCACAACCCCTTTCACACCAAGTGTGACAGACCCTCCATTCTCATACGGGATGCCTAGTTTGGGTACAAGTCTTGTACTTTCCTACTCCACTTTACAGACTTTGGGTCTGGGGGCAAGGAGCTCTAGTGCTCCTCTGCAAGGTCATATAGGGGGCACTCATGTCCCTTTTAACTTCTGTGCTTACGGAGGAGGTCATATCCCTCCTTCATCCCCTTCACTCGGTGGCTCGCATCAGTAATCCACCGGGCAACCTACACATAATATTTTATTTGGAGCGGGGAGTCAAGGACCACCTTCACATAGTATGCCGATAGGTTCAACACTGTTTTCTTGGAACATAACGTTTGGTAACAACACCTTTTCGTCAGTCACTTTCTCGACTGGGGGAAACCCCATTTTTTGACAATCTACTCCTGAGCAGGGTACTATTCCTTCACAGGGAGAAAACCTAGTAGGACCTTGGAATTCAGGGCAAGGATCCATTCCGTCCTCCATAATGTCGATCTGGGGTAATTCTTTCCACAATCAATGGAACCCCAGACAAACTACTATGCCTATCCCCTCGGGACTAGCATGGGGTAATCCTTCCCAAAGTCCTTCGAATAAAATGAATGCCCAACAATCTATGTCCTATTTGGGAAATCAGTCGATGATGTCTCCACATATGAAAAATACTTACGCTGGCCAGGGCCATGGTTTCTACCAGAATCCGAGCCAGCAACCAAACATTTCCTGGGAACCTGGTGCCAGTCAAACTCCAGGACCCTTTTTCCCAAATTATCAGTAGCAACCCAAACTACCTTTCCTGGCGACTTTACACTTGCAAGATTTGACAAGGTTTTTGAATGACCCCATTTGTCACAATCCGTGTTGGCCCCCTATGCTGACGAAGTTGCCTTCGGACATTCCAAAGTTCGAAGCCAAGCCTAATGAAGATCCAGGCGATCATGTGACTACCTTCCATCTTTGGTTCTCATCTAACTCATTGAAAGATGACTCCGTACAGTTGTGATTGTTTCAATGTACTCTCATAGGGAGTGCCACAAAATGGTACATTGAGCTCGATCGCTCAAGATACTCTTCTTTTGGCGAATTGGTGATGGATTTCCTTAACCATTTCCAGTTACCTGTGAGATACGACGCTGGAACAGAGTTGCTCGCTAATTTCGAACAGACAACAGTGGACCATATCTCTGATCACATCCGAGAATGGAGACGCCGGAAGAGTTTAATCAAAGTACCAGTCCCACCAACATTCTTTCTTGAGTGGTTCCTTAAACCTTTGGTCCCGTAGTTATTCAAAGACATCACGACATCTAGACTTTTCTCTGAAGAAGACGCCATCATGAGGGCTCAACAGTTTGAGCTCATCTATTCTCAGTCTGGTTTATTATACAACATCTTGCCATATGCGCCACATTCAATACTAGATAAAACTAGATAGAGAGTTGGACCGCATGTCGATGGTATTATCGGTTCATCACAAACCAAGCCCGCTGAGAAATTGACAAAGAAGTTGCAACAGTTATCCATACAACACAAAGCGGTCAGCCAAACAACTGCTTTGGCTGCTCCCCCTACCCAAACGTTGGAAGTACACACAGTGCAGTCGACTAACCCAAAGGCCACCCAACAACTTGAAGGGAAGAAAAAACAACGAAATAAGGGGAAGGGGAATAAAAAACCCAATGATAATGTTGGCGAGGACAACACTGAAAAATGGAAGGCGAGGTATCCATGCAACTTGTGTGTGAAAGACCACCCAACCCATCTATGTCCTCGGCTTGCAGAGGCCCAAAAATTTGTCATGCAGCAACAACAGGCGGTGTTGACTAATCCATTTCAACATGGGAAAAATCTAACTCAAGCCCCTGCAAGCATGGAAGGGTCAACCAAGAAACCTGCCCACCTCTGAACAACCTCTGATATACAAATGTTTATATGGTTAGGGGTGATGCTTTCATATCGACTAGCGTAGGATTATAGTAAACCAAGCGCTTCTGAGAAGGGTAAAGAAGTTGACCTCCCATCTCTTCCTCTACAGATTGAGAAGACGTTGGGACAAACAATGACATGCATTCCAAAAGGTGCATTTAAAAAGGCTTCTCATAACCCAAACGCAAGGGCTGCCCAAAACTACTCTGTGGTGGAAGATTTATCACAAACCCCTTGTGCGATGTCTACCTTGGAGGTCCTCCAAAGCTGCCCTACTTAGAGAAAATCCTTGTTAACCACATTGGGATCTACTGAGACTTGTAATCTTGGTACCATCATGTTAGATACAATCGACTTGAAACCTTGTTGTCCTTACCACGTAGCATTCCAGATAGTAGTGGCTTACCCCATGAAAACTCCTACATGAAATATCTTCCGCACTGTGGTCGATGAGTGTGCCTTGACATGCGTTATGTCATTGGCATGTTTGAAGGCCATTGGCCAGCCCGTTTTGTCTCCATCACCTACTCTCCTCACTGCTTTCGATGGTCATTCATTTTTACCACATGCCATCATTCATTCTTTCCCTGTGCAGTTAGGAGGGAAGACCGTGTGTGTTGAAGTAGAGGTAGTCGATGCTCCCCTCGACTATAACCTCTTGTTAGGACAGATTTGGACTTATGCTATGCAAGTTGTGGTTGCTACAGTTTTTCGGGTCTTGTTTTTTCCACATAAGGGCCGGATAGTGACCATCGATCAATTGTCTTTCTCCAGACCTGACCCATCTTTGGGGGCATCCACGGTCCTGATGATTGATAATCCCCAACCAAGTGTCGCCAACGTAGGAGTTGGTTTGTGCCCATCCTTGATGGGTACCTTTGATTACCCACCTCCTCGCAATGATATCAAATTTATATCTAATCACCATAAGGTTGAGATTTTTCAAGTTTCGTCGTTTCGCACGACTTACTTCGAGGATCCATGGATTCTTCCTTCCCCATCAGCCACGATGGATGAGAAAGGGCATCTGGGCATGTCCATGCTCTTGTCTACCGCTAAAGTAGTGTACTCTTTAGTCCAGCAAGATTCAGCTAACACTAATCTGACTCCTGCACAAGAGTTAGATCCACTTCTAGAGCCTATTTGGGCTCAAGGTTCTCTCGCTAACATTGATTCGTTAGACTTAGTCTTTCCTTCTGATGAAGCAGTAATCGAAGCAATGACTACTCCAGACAAACCTTGGGAAGATCTTCATCACAGATCATATTTCCTCCCAGAGTTAAGACGAATCGAAGCAGGAGAATTCACCGTGACCATGACGGGAGAGAAGTCATGTCCTATTAATCTCTTAGCACACATGAAATTTATGTTGAGGGAAATATGGAAACTATCATTGAAACTATACCAATCAACATCTCCAGAAATCCTGGCATCATGGAGAACGTCTTCGTCGAAGCAGATTTCTCCCCCAAAGAGATTCAAATATACACAGATCTTTTCAAAGAATTCAGCGATGTTTTTTCCTGGTCTTATGAGGAAATGCCAGGTATTGATCCAAAAATAGTTGAACATGAAATCACAACTTATCCTGATGCCAAGCCTATTAGATAGAAGCTTCATCCAGTTAATCCCAAGGAAGCAACAACCATCAAGATTGAGGTTGATAAATTGCTAAAGGCAAGTTTTATCTATCCTATCCATTTGACTCAATGGGTGTCAAATCCTGTGCCTGTCAATAAAAAACAAGGCACGATTCATGTATGTACAGATTTCCATGATTTGAACAAGGCATGTCCCAAAGATAATTTTCCAACACCATTCATTGACCAGATCATTGATGAATGTGCTGGTTGCAAAGCCTTTTCTTTCATGGACGGTTTTTTAGGATACAATCAAATCCAAATCAAACTTGAAGACCAACACAAAATGACATTCATTTGTCCATGGGGTACATTCGCATATCGTAAAATGCCCGATGGTCTTAAAAATGCTTTAGCCACACTCCAGTGGGCCATGTATTTTTCCTTTCATGATCTCAAGCATATATTCGAGGCCTATCTAGATGATTTAGCATCACGATCTGGCAAGAGAACGAGTCATCCCACACACCTTAGACTTATCTTCAAATGTTGTTGCTACTTTCGGATTCGCTTGAACCCAAACAAGTGCAGCTTCTGCGTAATATCAGGATGTTTGTTAGGTTTCATTGTATCAACAATAAGGATCATGGTTGATCCTCTCAAGGTGGAGGCAATAATCCAGTTCCCCCCCCCATGCACAATTCTTCAACTTCAGAGTCTACAAGGCAAGGCGAACCTTTTACGACGCTTCATCGTCAACTATGCCGAAATCACCAAGGGATTTATGTGCTTACTGAAGAAAGACATTCCTTTTTACTGGGATGAATCCGCTCAATGCTCTTTCGATGCATTTTAACGCGTGCTCACAACTGCACCTCTGCTATGGCCACCTAACTATAAAAAAAAAATCTTATTATATTTGGCTACCGCAGAGTCAACCATTGGCATGGTTTTAGTTCAGAAAGATGATTTGTTCTTAGAATACGTGATCTATTACCTGAGTCAAGGCCTCGTAGGACCGGAACTCAATTATTCTCATATCGAAAAACTTGCGTTGGCAGTAGTTCATGCTGTTCAACGGTTCCGTCATTATGTTCTGTTTCACAAGACCACCGTCATTGCTATCGTGAATCCATTCCAGTACATGTTGACATGATGGGTTATAGGTGGAAAAATCAGTAGATGGATAGTCATCCTCCAAGAATTTGACTTAGACTTCGTTTCAGCAAAGTCCAAAAATTCATTAGTCTTCGCAGAGCTTATTTCAGAACTTCCGATTGAGTCAGGTGACATTGTGCCTGAAGAATCGCCTATCCAGGGAGATGTTTTTGATCACATCTTCAGATCCATAGTACGGAGATATACTTATCTATCTCCAAACTTTGAAGTGACCCACTTCTACTTCTCGTGATGAGCATTGGCGTATACACCATCAGGCTAAGAATTATCTCATACTCAATGATACATTGTATCGGAGAGGTGTAGACTGCATCTTACGTTGATGTTTCACACATGAGGAGGCAGTCATCATGCTCAACGATTTCCATACTGGAGCTTGTGGTGGTCATTTGTATGGGTTGGAAATAACCCAAAAGATTCTATGAGCAGGTTACTTCTGGCTGACACTTATCAAATATTGTATAGAATCGGTCAAGAAGTGACATCCATGTCAAGTCTTCTCTCGAAAGATGAGGGCACATCCCGCTCCTATGTTTCCTGTCATCACAGTTGGTCCCTTCACCAAGTGGGGGATTGATTACACTACTTGCAACCCCCCGTCAGCAAGGGGGCACCGCTATATCATCGTAGCTGTAGACTACTTCACTAAGTGGGTCGAAGCTATGCCAACGTTTAAAGATGATGGAGAGACTGCAACTCTCTTCTTATTCAACCAGATCATAGCAAGGTTCAGCGTCCTGAGAGAGTTTGTTACTAACCACGGAAGTCACTTTCAGAACCAAATGATGACTGAATTAACATCAAATCTTGGGTTATCGCAAGAGAATTCATCACCCTACTAACCCCAAGCCAATGAGAAGGTGTGTTGGCAGCCAATTCAATTTTTTCAATTGCGCTAAAATCTGCCTACACCTATGTCTCCTGAACTTCAAATTTCCGTCGCTTTTTGCAAATAGATGATATTTTCATTTCATGCGACACTTGCAAATTGCTCTCGATTTAGTTTTCATGACTGAAAGCGTGAAAACTCCTCCATCGTTAGCTGAACTGTCATGATTTTTTTTCATTGATATTTTGAGTGGCACTTTACCTTTGGTTTATCATGTGGCTGAAAAGATTGCCTATTCTTATTTTGATTGCGCAACTTGATTTTTATTTAATTGGTCAAGCATTGAGCATATGGAGACTTACCTAGTCATTGATTTACATAGGGGTCATGGTTGATTTTGTTTTTTATATAATGTAATCCTTGTTATTGTAAGCTCTTGGCTTATCGTTTTTATGAAATCGATTATCACCATGTTTTAAAAAAAAACCTTTGATCAAAATGTTTGAATATGCAATGGCACGTTTTGATTTAACGTTGATTGACAATTGGTTTGAATTATTACAATGGCTCATATTAAACTTTGGGTTTGATTTCGTATTGAACATTCATGGTTTCAAACAATGCATTGGCATATTGGTATATCATCCACCGTTTAAATTATGGGGTTGGCCGAATATTATGGTTTGAACGATGTATGATTGATCGAACAACATTGTACCTTGCCATTACTATGTTGCATGGCGGTGATAATCCCACCACCCTCGCATGCGCACATTAATTCACTCCCCTTTTCATCGTTCGCAGCTGTTAGCCCAAACGGTTTTTTCCCCTGTGTATTGTTGTGTTCAATCCAAACCCTACCATGCACCCACACCATGGCTCTGGTCGTAAGGGATGAGCCCAATGGTTGCCAAGCTCTGTTGATGTTTGACAGTGCTTACAGTGACCTTGAGGAATTTGGTTGGCTCCCGTTCATACGAAAGTTTGATGGCTATAACCCTAGCGTGGCTCGACAATTCCCATTAACCTTTGATGGCTGCCGAGCCAAGGTTGGGGATGTGCAATTGGAAATTGACGAGCAATTTCTTAGTTTAGCTACCGGTCTGCCTGATACTAGACATAAATGGTCAAAAAATTGCAAAGTGGAAGATGTCCCATGGACATTGCTCTTCCAGTCACAAAGGGTGAACTCCTGTGACAAAGGTTTGCCCGCGAATATGCTCAAGCAACATTGGCACGACTGGTTGATGATAACAAAGCAGTTTATCACCTGCGAGGGCCGATATGGTTTCATTTTCTTGTACCACCTTCGACTACTTATGGTTTTCATGGGCTATGAGCCTAATATGCCTTATTAATTGCATAGGAGTTTGTTTAAAATGCCTAAAAGATACAAACATAACCAGGCCGATAACAACCTTTTTCAGTTTGGGTTAATTAAAATGCTTGTGGTTTGTCATTTGGGGTTACGCCGAGACTGTTGGAATGGTTTTCTTAATCGCAATAATTTTGAGGACTCAAGCCCACCACAGGTTGACAAACCTGTAGTGAGCGAGAGCAAGTCGGTACCCCCTGTGCCTTACAGTGCTCTGTTACCTAAACCCCTACCCGACTCACCTATTGACCTTCCCAATTCTGTGACCAAAGATGTTGAAACTGTTAAACCCGTGGCTAAAAAGCCTAAAACCAAGCTTACTGCAAATTCTAAAGGTAAAATGAACACCCGATTAATCTCTCGCATGGCAAGAAAAAAACCGAGACCTCCTATCAACCCTAACCCTATCATGGTGAGTGAGGATTCTGACTCGGAGGTTGAACGTTACCTGGCAAGTGAGTATCCCTATTCGGAAGGTCTGTGTGACAAACCCTCATACGACTTTGTGAAAAACCTACCACCTTGATTGCAAAATGATCATAATTATCCAGGCATCAAAATGCCTTGTGAAACCCCAAGTGACTCGTCAAAACCCCCTCCTGCTCTATCTCAACCAGCTGCTCCACCATGTGATCAGTGTGGCTCATGGTTATAAAGGTATTACCTTGATGTGCCAATGCTGCAGTCCAGAATTCATGCTCTGGAGGATAAAGTTGCAAGGCTCACCAGTCAGAAGGCTAAATTGCCATCCACTGATAAGAAACAACGAACAACAGGTTCAATTTTGTTTAAGAACGTGGAGTCGGCTACAACGGTCGTCAATTCAAAATTGGCATAGCTCGAGCAGCCTCATTGGTATGATTATCACCTGTTTATATGATAAACTCACAACTCTGTTTACAGCGTGGATTTGCTTTGTCACATAAGCATGCATTATTGCATATAATTTTGTTTTGGATAAATCAAATTTTGTTTATCATTTTAGTTTTGATTGGATTTAGCTTTGATTCGATTGATCGTGGTATGGATTTGATTGTTTTAATTTAGTTTGAATTGAATACTATGTTGCTTGTTGAAGTTGTTAATATCTTTTCTAAACATAAGTTGTTTCTG
This sequence comes from Picea sitchensis, assembly GCA_010110895.2. Taxonomy (NCBI): domain Eukaryota; kingdom Viridiplantae; phylum Streptophyta; class Pinopsida; order Pinales; family Pinaceae; genus Picea; species Picea sitchensis. The sequence continues at coordinate 29,025 of SNQJ01S0094221.1, forward strand.
GTATTTCAATTTCAAACACGGTCAATGTTTCAATTCGAAATTGGTTATATTCTATATGATATGGTTGCAATAATGGTTAACTGTTATGATTTTATGTTCATGTCATTTTTGACCAATTTGAATACCATTCTGTTAATGCATAACCAGATTGCGAATAGATACGAACCATAACTGTTATACCCAATTAATCGATTCGCATTGTTTGACCATGTTATCAGTTCGATTCATATTGCAACAAATATATTGTTTAAATTTTATTTGGGAACAAAAGTGATTATCCTCAGGATTACGATTTGTTTCTATATTTGACTCAGTCACCATTTGTTTCGATTGTTGCCCAGATTATGATTATCACTGCTGATGATGGTTGTGATTACTATGTTTGGTCCTGCCTGTTGACTGTGTAACGCTTAGCGATCAGAGTCTATGGGAAAGTTTGGTTGATGCTGTTATGCATGTTCCATTTTGACTATAATCGTAACAACCTTTCCATATTGGCATTTGATTAAAACAATATAAATCTTATGAATCAATTATGATTGTGTTAGATTATGATTGTATTAGATTACATCGTATCTTATACGATATGATTTCATTTAATATGGAACAGTCCTGTTGTGGTTTGACCATATTTTATGGTAAAAGAAGAACAAAGCAGTCTTATCCCTGTTTGGACTGAATCACTTTTCGATTTTGTTCATTTGAATGATAAACTCATTGGAATCATAGTGATTCATTTTGGATATTTGTTAAAAGAAAATTAAATTGGATTTGATTCTTTTGAAAATATTTCATTTGATTGCTATCTGATCCTGTATGCTATTTTAGACTAGCTACAGAATCAGATGATTCTGTAGCTGAGTCTGTAAGATTAGATTTTTATTATTTTGTTGATGAAATATATTTCTAATTTGATTTTTTTTTACTATTGCAGGTAAATTTGAAATTGCAATAGAGTTATTGATGCAGTTAGGGGATATTTCAAAGATTTCACTTGCATTTTGATTTCCTAGTTTAGTTGATTTTGGGATATTTCCCATATTATGTAAAACATTTTGATATTATCCACAGGGAGGTTTTACCCTATGGAGAGACTTATATATACTTATGATTTTTGTAATAATGTTCATCCTCATTCGTGTGAGAACAATGATATGGAGTTATAATACAGACTGAAGCAGAATTTGGTGTTTTGTCACAGCTTTAGCTTCTCATTATATCAACATTTTGTTTCATGTTGTGTATATCAATTTGTATCTGGTTTATGACTACTTTAGCTATCTAAATCATGTGAAAATGATATAATTTTAATCACTGTAATCCATATCTGGTTTCTTCCAAGTGTATAAAAGATATAACAATTGTTTAATTCAGTTTGTGAATGACAGGTTTATCTTCTTCATGAATTGAACTGTTAAATATAATTTTTTGCATACCATGTTTCCCTTATTGCATAGATTTATAATCATAAAGATGTTATGTTCTTTTATGTCTTGTTTGTCCTGTAAATAACTCAAAGAGCAGCCCAGCCGATCATTTACGAAAAGATCTTGGATCAACCGGTGCGAGTTTAGTTCCTCCGACCAGCTTCGAAGACATCAAACGCAGGACAAATTAGGAGCGCTCCTAGGTCAGTTAGTCTTTTGTTTACTGTTTTTATTAGTAGTTTATTTCAGATATTAGTTTAAGTTAGAGTTAGTATATTAGATCGTTTAATTTCAGTAGTTCTATTTCTTATTCATAAAATATAAAAAAATAAAATAAAAAGGATCTCTGGCTGTCTTAGGATAGAAAACATATGAGTTTTACAGGTTTTATGTAAATCTGCCAAGTGTGTATATTGTATATTTGTGAATAAGTTGTATTATAATTGATAACTAGATGGTTAATTAGTAGAATTAGTATAATAGTAATTAGTAGATTGTATATAGTAGTTAGAGTAGTTTATATTTAGTTTTAGTTTCATTTAGTAGTTAGTGTTAGTTAGTTTAGTTTCTTTTAGTTAGTTTTAGTTAGTTTTAGTTAGTTTTATTTGTTTTAGTTAGATTAGTTAGTTTAGGTTAGTTTTCTCTTTGGTTTTTTTTAGGATACCTTAGAGCGGCCAACGGAGCCGTTAAACCCATCAGGGTGGTTCATTCCAAATGGCTTGGGTTATTTAGACAACCCCGGATCGGTTCCACTCTCTCAATTGATGGACGAACAATTTCGCCCATCAACAAATGGCGCTAGAAGGAGGGCCATAACTTAATTAATGGCACGAGGCGGTCACAAGACTCCTCCCCCACCTAATCGCACACCTATAGTGACTAGAA
>SNQJ01S0094222.1:39136-50729 GCA_010110895.2 Picea sitchensis
GCAGGACAAGTCTGGCTGAGAAGAAGAAGATGAGTCCTCCAGGACCATGCTCAAGTGGCTCCATGCTCTCGGTACTCCATGTCTAGGACCATGTGGGCCTCGAGACATGATCTCCTAGTTATCCCTAGATATCGGGGATAACAGGCTCCATTGATCATTTGGCTCTCAGCACTCCATGTCTGCAACCTATGGGCTACGAGACATCATCTCCTTAGTTAGCTCTAGGAAAGGGAGGCTAACATTTGGCTACTACTTAGGGACATGTGCTCATCGTAAAGTACATGAGAACCTCAGCATCTCCTGGTAAGATCTATGCCTACACACACTCAAACAAGACACGTTGGGATATCGAAGGGTGGCGCACTCAACCCTTTACTCATATAATCAAAACTTCAAATTGACAACTATTCTTAAAAAGAAAATTTTGCATTTTTCAAAAGCCTATAACTAAAATGTAATATGATTTCAAGCAAATGTAGTAAAGCAACAATGCATAATGGAAAATAAAGCAAACTATGAAAGCAAATGCAACTACACTATGATGAACACACAAAATGCAAATGCAAGAAAGCAAATGACCTACCTACTATTAGAGATTTGAAACTTCGAGCAAGTCATTCTCCACAAGAAAGTACAAGAAGACCCATCTACACCATTACAGAAACCCCGAGAAGAAATTGAAGACCCATGAAGAGAAGTCGGCCCCATCGGTAAAAGACAAAAAATGATAAAGTAATTTGAAGACCCAGAGTAAGAAGTTAGCCCCAAAGAGGCACCCAAATTAGTATAAATACGGGACTGGATCATTTCATTTGGACAATCAAACAGCTTCTTCTGCAATGCGCACAAGGTAGTTGCAGCTGCAGTTTTTGGTAATTTCTCTATTTTTGGGTTTCTGGTATCTTGATATGTGTGCCACACTTGAGAAGGATATTCTTGGTTGCTCTTGGTCATTTTATTAAGGCGCTAGGTCTTGGTGATTCTAACCTTGGGGAGAATCTTCTCTATATGGTATTTCCGTTATTGGTGGTGATGTATTGGTAATATCTTGGACTGAATTCTTCTATAGAAAAGTTGTTGGGTTTTCTCCCAAGTTGTTGGGTTTTCAAAGGATAAACTCTTATGTTCTTGTGTTGAGTTCTTGTGTCTATTGTGCATGGTTAATATTTCTAGATCATGTTATTTCCTCTGCATTGTTATAGTTGAGATTTTCAGTGTATAGTTATTCTATGATAACTGATGTACGAAAGTGAATCTTGTTATTAATCATAAGGCAATAACTATCAGATCCGAGAATCATAAAACATCAACATGGTATCAGAACTAGTTGAAATATTACTATTATACAGTTTTTGTTTGCCATTGCACAGACCTGAACTTGTCAAGCTTGTTGAGCAACTTATTGGAGGACGCTGACTTTAATTCTGCCATAGATCATCTCACCCTAGCCTAACGAACCCCCTAGTGATCTTAGATTGCATCTTGGTGGAAGTTGAAATTTCACCTAAAATCCACTACTACAGATGCAACAACTTTATTTGTGAAGCTTGTTGAGCATTTATTGCACTGAGTTGAGGAAAACGTTTTGTATAGAACATATTGCCTTTCCCTGGCACACCTACTGCACTTCTCAGTTTGCCTTTCCATCAAAATTGAAATTTGAGGGTTTACTAACTTTTTCCTGGACATTCAACTTGCTACTATCTTGATTTTGTGATTTCCTCATGTATTGATGGTGTCTAGTTTTAGAGTAAAAGACAAGCAGGATGGTGTTACAAATTTCAGAGGTATGCACTTATATATGTTTCCATGTTATAACATTTAATACAGTATGAGAGTATTTGCAAGGGATGTACAAGGGACCTTGTCCAAGCAATGACCCAAAGGGATCATTGGATCTAGTGCATTCAGAGGAATAGCGCACCCTCATTAGAAATTAAGACTCCAGGTTTGCATATCAGGTTTGAAATTTTTATATTGTTGCATCTTAAATAAATATTGTAACTGGGACAATAGTCTTTAGAGTTCTATTACTACTGAGTACTTTTTGCTATCAAATGTTTAGTGACATTTGAATATTGTTAGCACAATAATCATTATGTAAAGGCTCATTGTTTAGTACTAATGATCCACTTGTTTGCAAGATAGAACTGATCTCCTTTAGGAGATTTTCTTGGTTGTTGTCTTTGTCCCAGGTAGGTTACCTTGTAAATTGCATGGAGGTTACCATGGAGATGTTCTTGTTTTGTTTTGGGCAGGTTACCACGAAGGAATGATTGGCAGAAACACTAGAGAAGTGTTGTTCTTGTTCTTTGTTTCTTATTCTTGTTCTTGTTCTAGGCAGGTCATAGGCGATAGCTTTGAGAAAGAGATATAGTGACGATTGTTCATGTTCCTATTCCTATTTTCTGTTTTTATTTCCTATTCATAAGAATATTGTTCTTGTCTGCTATTTTCCCTTGTTATTTCTCTTGTTCCGGGGAGGTCACAGGTGGTAGCTCTGAGAGGGAGCTATAGTGACAGTTGCACGAAGCATCAGATTAGATGGTCTCTAGTTTCAGACATGGAGCAGACTATCTAGACATAGAATAGTCTACATGACCGTATACATCCATATACCTAAGGCAAAGAAGACAAAGTTAGAACCTTCCGAAAAGAAGGATACTTTTGTGGGATACAGAGTTTTCCAGATGGAGATTGACAGTGAGGAGCAGAAGGCTAAGAAAGATGATCGTACAGATCCCTCTAGTTCAGTTGTTTACTCTTCAGATCATGAGGAAGAGTCAGTAGAGAAAGAAGGGCCAATGGATCTACCTAGAGACGTTGCAGTGACAAGGAAGAGGCCAGCATGGCTTCGTGATACGTTGCAAGATGGAGTGAGACATGCAGCTCTACGTGGATTCTCAAGTTACATCGACTCACATCATTGATTCCAAACCTTCCAGTTATGAGGAGCATGTGGCTCCACCAGCGATGAGGCAGACGGCCCCACCAAGTACAAACTCAGAGGGAGCCAGAGTTCAGAGGGAGTGATCCCTCATGATCCAGTAGGGAGGAGCAACCTCCCAAGACAGTTCATTGGAGATCAGACTCCAAAGGAGATCACTAAATGCATAGGGAGCAGATGGCTCCAGAGATTGTACAAACTCAAAGGGAGTCATGTTTCAGAGGGAGCATGATACTCCAGCATCGATGGATACTTGATGAGCTTGATTTTAATCAAGAATAGTGCAAACTCAAAGTGAGCCTGATCTCAGAGAGTTTCAATTGACTTAGAGGAAGAGTCGTTAATTCAAAAGTTCCCCCTCAAACTCAAGTGGGGCAAAGACATCTTCCAGGACTAACAGACAGGTGCCATGATTTGAGGAGGCTTCAAGGAGATGTGAGATCTCCTGGGAGGATACACTTGTTTCAGTAGATCTTGCTACAGTGACAGAGGAGGCCCCCAGTCAAGAGGATTGGGTATGGATTTTGCCTCAGTCACAGAGGGAGTTGTGAGTGAGGTAGACTAGACAACAGGACTTACTCCAGTGACAGAGGGAGTTGGCCTTGGAGTTCGAGATGGGGGATCCTGGACAGATGTACTCTTGGGATTAGAGTTGTGACAAGATCAGATAAGATCTTCCTCATTCAAGGGATACTAATGAGATTCGATATGATGGACTGCAAGTCCATGACTACACCTATGATGACAAATCTAAAGAAGTTGAGTGATTCTACTTCAGATCTAGATTTGGTGGATGTCACGATGTACAAGAATTTGATTGGATCCTTGATGTACCTGGTTAACACCGGGTCGAATACTTGCTTTGCACCTTGCGCCAGTTTATGGTAGAGTCAAGAAAATACCATTGGGTTGCGGCAAAGCATCTACCTGTGTCGTACAGTTGGACATGATATGTCTCAGGTGATGAAGTGAGGCTGTAAAGATATACAGATTCTGATTCAGCAGGGAGTGCAATAGACAGATAGAGCACCTCGGGGTGTTGCTTCAGCTTGGAATCAGTTACGATTTCCGGGATAAGTTGGAAGCAAGCTTCTGTAGCACTCAGTACAGTAGAGACGGAGTATGTCACAGTCAGTTTCGCAAGTCGTGAAGTTGTGCAACTTCCAAGGCTTCTTGCAAGACTTCATCCGAGACATGGTACAGAAGGGAGCAATGAAGCTCCAGTACTTATCCACAGATGAGAAGATTACAGATATCCTCCTAGAGTGGCCATGTTGACTTGGTTGAGGAGGATCATAATCAGGATTAGCCATGTTGATTTGGCTAGTGACGAGTGTTGATGTTTCAATAGTGGGAAGACATTCTCCCAGATCGGTCATGCACGGGGCTATGTTAGTGCCGATATGACCAAAGGGAGAATGATTCACTCACGGGGCTCTGTTAGTGGTGAATGGCCCAGGTATGTTGATGTTCTCCAACCAATAGCATCGGGCAGACATTCTCCCAGATTGGTCATGCACGGGGCTATGCTAGTGTTGATATGACCAAAGGAGAATGATTCATTCACTTATGGGGCTTTGCTAGTAGTGAATGGCCCATAGCATCGAGGAGACATTATCACAGATTGGCCATGCATGGGGATATGTTAGTACTGATATGATCAAGGATAAATGATTCATTCATCCACGGGGCTTTCCTAGTGGTGAATGGCCTAGGAATAGTCTTCCTCCTGTCGAGGAGTGGATGGACTCATGATGCTATCACATGCATAATTCAGGACATAATGCATGTGCGGAGAGCACATGAATATGGCTCATTAAGAAACTTTTCTATGACAGAAGAAATCCAAGTATGCAAAATGTCTCCCTCGTTGAGAGGGAGTGTTGGAGATTTGCAACTTCGGGCAAGTCATTCTCCACAAAAAAAGTACAAGAAGACCCATCTACAGCATTACAGAAGCCCCAAGAAGAAATTGAATACCTAGGAAGAGAAGTCGGCCCCACCAATAAAAGACAAAAAATAACGAAGTAATTTGAAAACCCATAATAATAAGAAGTCAGCCCCAGACAGGTGCCCAGATTAGTATAAATACAGGATTGGATCATTTCATTTGGAAATTCAGACAACTCCTTATGCAATACACACAAGGCAGTTGCAGCTCTAGTTTTTGGTAATTTCGTTATTTCTAGGTTTCTAGTATCTTGATGAGTGCGCCACACTTGGGTAGGATATTCTTGGTTGCTCCTAGTCATTTTATTGAGGCACTAGGTCTTGGTGATGCAAGCCTTGGGCAGGATCTTTTTTGTATGGTATTTTCGCTATTGACGATGATGTACAGGTAATATCTTGGACTGAATTCTTCTATAGAAAAGTTGTTGGGTTTTCTCCCAAGGTTGGGTTTCCCAGGATAAACTCGTGTGTTCTTGTGTTGTGTTCTTGTGTCTATTGTGCATGGTTAGTATTTCTAGATCTTGTTATTTCCGCTGCATTGTTATAGTTGAGATTTTCAGTGTACAGTTATTCTATGATAACTAATGTATGAAAGTGAATCTCGTTATTAATCATCAGGAAATAACTATCAGATCTTAGAATCATAAAACATCAACACCTACTTACCTAGGGCCTGAGGCCCGTGGAAATTAGGTCTCATCGAATGTCAAGTTAAATCATACAACCAGTGAAACCACCTACTCAGCATCTCACCCAAGTGCTTCCCCTGTGCTTAATTACAAAAAATATCAAGGACAAGCTAAGCACATAATAATCATAAATATGAATAGGCATTAAATCAATCACAGAAAGCAACTCATGGAGGCAGGTGGAAGGGAGACAATCCTGCTAGAAAGAATGGCCACAAGCTTGATCCACCCATCTCTGAATAGGGCTACCGCATATAGGCGATGGCTCATTTTCTTCCTCACTCACATGATCACTACTTCCTGAAGACTAAAAGGAGATGAGAGATCGAAAGAAAACTGTATGGCTGCCCCAAGAAGGTAGGACGTAAGGAACAGCCTCATGTCTGGAGAGGGAAATTGTCCTGTCACTCAGAAAATGTTTCTCCTTCACATGAAAATCCTTTTAAAAATCCTAGGGACAAAAAAATTGTTGCCCAACAGTATGAGTCCCTGATTGTTGCATGGCCTCATGTTCATCAATATTCGAAAACAAAGATGATTGAGAAATTTCATCAAGTCATTGTTCTGAGTTTTCAAAAGGAGACACCTCAACAAAATGTTGGAAATCAACATAGGCGTATTGCAACCAGTCATCCTTGGGTGGCCGAAATAAATCTATGACCATATCATCATCATGTTGCCAAACATTTGAACCATATAAGCATGTAGACAAGCATTCTAAAGGAAACAACTTATCATTCTTCACTCGAAAGCCACCCTCGATGTCATATATGGGATCATCAAAACTAGAGCAAATAATATCCCATCTATGTTTCCCTACACGTATAAAGTCATCTATATGCTCACCAACTACATCCAAAGGTGCCTTCGTAAATCCATCTGTATGGTTGCAACTGATCATTTCTTCGTCTTCATGTGCAGGGAGAAAAGAGGCTTGAGCGACTTCAACTAAGTCTTCAACATGATGTACTTCATGGGAATCTTCTTCATCAATGGATTCTTCATTATTGAGGCCGTACTTTTCTGCGATCATGGCACACAAGGAATTTACTCTATGACATGTATTGGCAAGATCTTGTGCTAGCAAAAAAGTAGGACTTTCTTCAAGGAACTCTTTGAACACCTGACATCCTTGCTTATTTAAAATATTGTCATCGATGGATTTTTGTTCTTCTTTGTGGAAGTCTTCTTTGTGGACCTGTTCTCTGAGTAAATATTCATCATCATGGGCTTGATCTTCAATGAGTTTCGAGACTTCTTTGGGCATCAAGAATGATTGATCCTGAGTTGGAAGGCCTTCTTGGTAACCGTATTTCTTTGCCACAGCATCACATAGTGACTTGACTTCGAAATAGGCAATGGCAACCTACCATGCAATGCAATGAAACATTTTTCCAAGCCCTTTATTGCCATTCATTTATTTGGGTCTGAACATTGAGTACTATGTGCAATGGAGAGTAAAGGGTACCGCAATGCCACTTGAATTTAGAAACGCACAGAGTGTCATATGCAATGGAAAGTAAAAGACACCGCAAAATGTATTTCCCCAACAAGCGGGACATTTATTAATTATGTGTTTTTCTTTTCTATAGGTCCTTCATTTTGTATGGAGAAGCATTTCATTGCTCTCAGGACCTTAGGGAGAGCGTTTAGAAGGGTCAGTTATGGTGCTTAACTTTTGCCAACTACAACAACTTTGGGCCTTTAGCCCCTTCTTCCCATGAAATGAGGTATAAACCCTTCTTTGGGTTAGTGAAACCTAAAACCCAAAAGATGAGGAAATGGAGGGGAAGAAGTATGGAAAGTGGTAAGTATGAACAGGAATGGTGCGAGGACCCTTCTAGGGGACCCCCCGATAGAAAACCTCTTCCCAAGGGTGACCCACTTACTAGGAAACCATGTCAACCACCAAGGTGAAATAAGACAAAAGATATAAATTCCCAAGGGTGACCCACTTACTAGGAAACCATGTCAACCACCAAGGTGAAATAAGACAAAAGACATAAATTCCAAGCAACCATCTCACAATCAAGAGAGAATCCTTTGCAAGATGTTCAAATGCTTCAATTATTAAAGTGACACTTACCATGAGACTAGACTTGTTACCTCATGAAGGTAGACTTGATGTCCTCTGGGAGCCAAGTCAGTGTGGTGGATGTTGGTGTACTGCAGATGACAAATGGTGATGTGTAATAGAGAGGAGTGGCTTTATCTGCACAATGTGGGCTTCATCGGTCATCTAGCTCTCAACACTCCATGTCTACAACTTGCAAGCCTCGAGACATCATCTCCTTAATCACCCCTAGGAGAGGGGGTTAAGAGTACTTAATTCAAATACAACCAAGTGATTTTTTTGTTTGAATTGTACCCATATAAACAAATGAATTTGCTAAGTTATGCTAGCACACTCCATGATCACATAAGTTGACAACAAGCAAACCTAGCCAACAACATGGATGTGTCACTTTTTGATAGGAGATATAATAGTCCTAAACCTCTATACTTACGTTGTGTATTATATTTGAATGTCCATGAGATTTTGCTACATATCTATAAGCCATAAGTTAATCCACTCATACTCGATTATCTCACTATCCTCATAATTAGCACTTGTTATACACATGTTCTCCAAGTTAAATATCTAAGACACAAAACACCATTGTGTCAACACATGCACATACTCGGGCAAGCTATGTACAAAAGATTAATTTAAGATCCATCATTCTTATAAAAAACAATAATCAACTAAAGTTTGATTGATAAAAGATGCAAATCAATACTTTTGCATACATTTTAATCTAACTGAGTGATATATTATTTTAGGTGCTCTTGATGATGCTTTTTCAATTCATAAGATAGCTTAAAACTATTACCTTATTCCATCCCCAGCCATATAGTTGCCCATTTACATCCAGAGCCATCGTATGTCGCCAACCCCCGGATATCTAGTAAAAAACATTCAAGGAAACATTTCTATCAAAAAAATATAGAATACTAAGGAATATTTCACATATTATACTCAAAGCCATCAACAAGAAAAACCTAGAGACACAAATAACAACATGATCGGGATAAAAGCCAATCTTCCCTATGAACAATCATCAAAAATATATTGTCTTTTGATATGTAATTTGAAGTTCTCCAATCCTTTATAAGCATATCATATATGTATTATCTAAGCATGACATCTAGGTTCAATTCATTGAATCTAGATGTTCCTTTGATTATAAAAATGTCTGAACCAATTTGCATCACATATTGACTAATAACATTGCCTTGTTACCAACAACCAAGCTAGTTGTGTAATTAGCAATGTAAAACACATGATAGAGTGTATTGCATAATCACATGCATTATAAGACATGTTCGAATTACATGCGCCACCATTATAATAAATTTAATGTCAGAAGGTGAATTTAAGGATTCTCATCAACAACTCAAAAACAAATGCTTAACGAACAATATCGAAGAGAGAATGGAAGAAACCACAACCTCAATGATAGATAGAAACTATTGGATTTTAGATGGTAATCCTTAACAATTAAAACACACTCTGAATAAAAATTAATTTTTCCTAACAACAATCACCGAAAAAAAATATTTAGTGTCTTTTGTTATCTAATTTAAATTTTTAAAAACATTTATCAACATATAATATAGGTATTATCCAAGCATGACAACTAGTTTGCATTTATTGAATATAGATGGTCCTTGGATTCTAAATATGTCCTAAAACATTTGCATCACATATTCACTAATAACATTTTATTCTCACCAATAGAGTCTACTACCCCTTAGTTTCACATTAGAATGGATGCATTTTTTCTCCAGATTTCTCCCAGCATCTGGGATGATCTCTTGCATGTTTTGAGAAAATGTATAAGCCCAATGTTCATGATCAATTGTGCCTTCATGAAGATTATATCATGTATCATAATGAGCCAAAAGTTGTGACCATGTATCTTATGTATTGTCACTAGACCACGTTTAGTGATCTATGTAAAGTATTTTTTTACTTAGGCGGTTTCTCTAGACCCGTGTGCTTTGTAATGGATCATCTTCTTAGTCCCCATTTCAAGGCTAGTCCTGCCCTTATGCCTCGTACTAACCATCTCTTCGAGATCATTTATAACCAAGGTTGTTGCATGGGGGTCTTGGAGTGGATCTATTACAATACATGACTTAGAGAACCACTAGGTTTTTTCACTTTACCACTATGCGAAAGTTGTGATATTGTATTGTAAAGGTTATCATACCTAGAACCACACTTCCCCTTTAGCCTATGCATCGATCTATGTATGTATTGTCACACTTTGGCCTAGGTGATAATCTCCCTAGCACTTTTTAGTTTTCTCATATGTATTAGACACTTGAGATCATGTGAAACAATTCCACAAGGAGCCTCTACTTATTTTTATGTAGTTGGATCTTGGAGGGACCCTTTCTCCAATGCCTTCGATCTTTTGAGACAGTTTTTCATGCATAAAGGCTTCCCCTATATGATCACACATCACTCTTAATGGAGTGCACCACCCATTGACACATGTTTGGAGGCATTTATCTCAATTTTCCAAGCACAATAGAATCTACTACCCCTTCGTTTCACATTAGAATGGATGCATTTTTCCTCCATATTTCTCCCAGCCTCTGAGATGATCTCATGCATGTTTTGAGAAAATGTATGAGCCCAATGTTCATGATCAATTCTGCCTTCATGAGAATAGTATCATGTATCATAATGAGCCAAAAGTTGTGACCATGTATCTATGTATTGTTACTAGACCATGTTTAGTGATCTATATAAAGTGTTTTTTTTACTTAGGTGATTTCTCTAGACCCATGTGCTTTGTAGTGGCTCGTCCTCCTAGTCCCCATTTCAAGACTAGTCCTGCCCTTATGCCTTGTACTAACCATCTCTTCGAGATCACTTATAACCGAGGTTGTTGCATGGGGGTCTTGGAGTGGACCTATTAGGATACATGACTTAGAGAACCACTAGGTTTTTTCACTTTACCACTATGTGAAAGTTGTGATATTGTATTGTAAAGGTTATCATACTTAGAACCACACTTCCCCTTTAGCCTATGCATCGATCTATGTATGTATTGTCACACTTTGGCCTAGGTGATTATCTCCCTAGCACTTTTTGGTTTTTTCATATGTATTAGACACTTGACTTCATGTGAAACAATTCCACAAGGGGCCTCTACTTATTTTTATGTAGTTGGATCTTGGAGGCACCCTTTCTCCAATGCCTTCGATCTTCTGAGACAAGTTTTCATGCATAAAGGCCTCCCCTATATGATCACACATCACCCTTGATGGAGCGCACCACCCATTGACACATATTTGGAGGCATTTATCCCATTTTTCCAAGCACCGTTCTAATATCGCCAACATCACGATATATTGCGATCTTTCCTCATCAACGATAATATCCCATTAAAATATAGCGACATTTTCTAAATAACGTGATATTTTTGGGATTCTATGGAAAATCTTGCCTAACACATGGAATGACTAGTTTATAACCCGAGTTTCTACTTTCTTTATCATATTTTCTAAACACAATGAAGGAGATTGAGAGCAAAGGAGGTCTCCACCATTTTTATTTGAGCTAAGGACCGAAACAACAGTGTTTTCAATTGCCATCAACAATTTATTGCGAAGTGGGCATTGATTTCCATCAACTATTTATGTATTGCAAGTATGCGTGACAATTTCACCGTGTTTTTTTTACATTTTTTATATGTTTTACAATTTTGACTACTTTTCCCTCCTCTTGGTGATTTTTAGTGGACTGTGGCAAATCTACCATTTATTTAGAATCTAGAACTTTTTTTTTAATGCAGCATTTTTATATTTGATACTTGAATGTTGATTTCCAAATGTTTTCCCCTAGGTTTAATCATTGCTATCTGAAATTGTCGAAAGCTTCAGAACCTATGTGGGAATACAGTGATCTAGTTGATGGGCATAATAAAAAAAATTTGAATTGCAAGTTGTG
>SNQJ01S0094222.1:64547-84639 GCA_010110895.2 Picea sitchensis
AACACTAAAATCAATCTAGTAACTAGGGACTACCCCCCTTAGCTTCCCTAGGAGTAAGCCTAGAAGGAAGAGGTTCCAGTCAAGGTGACAGTGTGGACTGAGAACCTAGGCATTGTGCCTCCAAGGACACACTAAGTGAGCCGGACTTAACTCATGTTAGCAAGTGTGTATTAGGATGGCAACATACCTCATCTTGTAAAAATGGATAGTTGATTTATATGTCTAAGGATGACACCCCAAGTGCCCAATCTTAGAATATCATCTTCATCTTGTAAGATAATTGAAGTTGTTAGAACACTTTAGGATTTTAAACTTTTAAATTTTAAAATATTTTATTTTTACCTCTTCAAAATAAAAATTCACTAAAAAAACTTAGGAAATTGCTTTTCAATTAAATAAATACATGATCGTTATGTATTAATAAGTCTCTTACACTATCATCCATTGATGAATTCCATTAAATTTGATCAAACAATTCTCGTGTTCTCCGCATTATAAACCTTCCTGAATTTTAAAAGAAAACCTTCAATGGTCACTTCGAGAGTTTCAAGGCATCTAAACAACAAAAACCATGAATCTACGAAGTTTCTAAGTCCCGAAGACAGTTCGTTGCGATAATATTTAAAAGGGTATACAAATGAGTTATAGGACACATCAAAAGGTTGGCATGTCACATAAAGAATATGTTCCATGTGTCACTTGAAATAGTACAGATGAAGAACACAAAATATGCTTTAAACAAGTGTCACGTGTCATGGTCTATATGAGCACCACGTCCCCTGACCGATGGACGCCACGTATTTGCGATAGTTTTATGACACGTGTCAGCAACAAATTGATGCCACATCTCTCTGGTACTTAGTGCTTCAAAGGTTTCTGAATGCGGAGCTTGTATAACTCCTAGAGTAGTACGAGCCTAGACTGATGTGGTCGCCTCGTGTCACATGATGTCATGTATCTTTAGTAGTTGATGCCACGTGTCCTTCGAGGATGGCTGCCACATGCCTCTCGCACTTCGCCCTTTGGGAGTTTTTCTATGAAGATCTTGTATAACTCCCAGACTAGTAAGGGCCCAAAGTCATTAACCATGTTTATTTCCAATTAACCCAAGATTAATGTATCTTATCATTAAGTATGTCGAGAGTTCTTGACTCCAGCTCTTCAGTGTTCGGTGATTTCGACCCGTTCTGGATTGAAAACTCCCGGTGTGGTACATGCCCAAAGTGACGTGGCACTTCGCGCATTCAAATCTGCAACACTTCGGCTATTTGGGGCTTTGCAATTTTTCGCCTATTCTTAAAACCTACGTGATTTTGAAACTCCGAATGTGCAGGTGTCGTTGATCAGAACCCACATATAGGTGTTAATTTTATGTTGGACTTTGGGTTTTCCAAAGAATCTTCCATCACCATTTCCACATCTGGACCTCATCTTGTAAAAATGTTTTTTTGTAACCTAAATGGACAGTTGACTGATATGTCTAAGGATGAAACCCCGAGTGCCCAATCTTAGAATATCTTCTTCTTGTAAGATAATTGAAGTTGTTAGAACACTTTAGGATTTTAAACTTTAAAATTTTAAAATCTTTTGTTTTTACCTCTTAAAAATAAAAATTCACCAAATAAATTGAGGGAAATTATTTTCAATTAAATAAATCCATGATTTTTATGTATTAATAAGGCGCTTACAATATCATTCGTTGATGAATTCCATTAAATTTAATCAAACGACTCTTTTGTTCTCCACATTATAAACATGATTTGATCAAATGACTCTTTTGTTCTCCGCATTATAAACATGCCCGAATTTTAAAAGTAAACCCCAAATCTACGAAGTTATGAAGTTATGAAGTCCTGAAGACAGTTCCTTGTGATAATATTTAAAAGGGTCTACACATGAGTTATAGCACACGTGTCATTAAATTTTTTCTTGGGCTGGCACCTGGAACTTGTTTTAAACATTCGTGTCAATTTATTCGCACATTTTAAGGTGAAACATGTCATCCATCTTTCTTGACATGTCACTAAAAATAACGTCATCACTACTACGTCACTCCGGGAGATTTCCCTTCGGAAAATAAAACAAAGAATGATTTTCGGACCACCGAGGGTTTCGAAGCTCCGAGGTTCCGAAGCCTCGAAATACCTATAACGGTTAGAATGTTTACTGCGAGAATTCTTCCTTCAGAGGATTTTTATCATCCTTCATTAAAAATCCTCGAATACCGAAGTTTCGAAGTACTTAAGGCTAAAGGATTTTAAAGAATGATTAATTAAAAGATAAAAGTGATTAGTTAATGATTAGTTTATCCTGCAATTCTACCTTCCACGGATTTTTCTCATCTTACATTCAAAACCTGTGAATGTCGAACCACCGAAGTATTAATGGAATTTATAACTTGCTAAGGTTAAAGATTTTTGCAATCGCCAATTAATAAATTCCATAGATTTTTAATAATCACCTTGTCAGTAGATCAATATGAAGATTGATAGACTTTATGAATAAACACATTTAGAATCTCAAGTCATTCTACCATTTGCAATTAGAGTTTTCCATTCAGTAATTGAGATATTACATGATACTCTTATCACAATAAGGTTAATTTGATTTCTTTGAGAATTATGGCACCACGCAAACTAGGGAATAAGCAAGATGCATCAACAGATGATTCCAACCCAAACACAGATATTCTCTCCGACACCACTTCGCAAATTACAGATGCCATCAAGTCTTGGAAATAGGTCTACAATATCTTGGAACATGAGATCATTCTCTATCCAGACGATTCAGTGGAAGAAGAAGGCGAGTCGTTCTCAGCCAAGCTCAGGTTGGTAACTCATTTTGAACTGCACATGATTGTTTCTCGACCAAAGATAATACCCTACAATGACATGATAAGCTGAGATTTGGAGCATGTTGAAATTCAAACCAAAAGCATTATCAGTTACCAGAACACCTCCATTGGCTCCTTCCGTTCGGAGGACATACAAGTAATGTATAAAATATCTTCCGCACCCAAATACACATATAATGCAGCATTTATTCTGGATTTTGAAAGGAAAGAATGCACTCAATATGGCAGAACTGGTCATGACATAATCAAGACCTGGTGGGGAAAGCCAACCAAGTTTAAATCCGATGCTCATGGTATATATTCCACAACATCTTTAGATGCTCACATTTTATACATTACCATGATGCTTTGTTGGCTATTTAGAAGGAAAAACCCTGAACATTTCACAGTTGAATGGGTATCTATAATCAATGAAGTGGCCAAAGGATTTATTTTCAACTGGGAAAAAATGTTGTCGGATAACCTACCTAAGGAGGTTTTCGAGTACAAATCATTGAAATCAAGAGGCCAACATGCTCCTTTTTACATGTATGCCTACATCATGGATGCCATTTTCTTCATGACTCCATTTCCCTTGATGAACTGGAGCTGGACCCCAGCTAGTTTTGAGCCTATACATTTCTACCACTCCAAACTATGGGAAGAAAATTCTAAAGGTTTCTTTTATGAGATATGTCACAATGTAGTGGTACCCATTCATGTAGCTATCTATGGTCACCCTCCGCCCAGGATTTCAGAGCACATTATGGGGAACTTAGGCACAATTGCAGATTGGTACATTGAACATAACTTCTCTTACATCAGATTGTTCGACTTCTTCGTTTCTCCCCATGCCCTTCCAAAATTCTTGCCTGATAGGCTAGTCTGCAGAGAAGTGGCACACCAAACAGTGGTAGGAGGAATCGCCAAAGACTTGAAAGTGGCTCAGAAAAAGGTATGGCCATCTTTTCCCATATTGGTTGGCATGTTTACATTGTTAGATTTTGGTCATTCAAAAGTCAAGGATGTGGCCTTAGAAGGTGTCAAATTAGTTGACATTGAATTCAAAAAACATGATCCTCATAGAATAGTAGAGAATCATTTGGCCCAATTAAACATGAAAATATATATACACAAAGACTCCCCTTATGACAATGTTTTTCGAGGAGCTAGATCCTATGAAGAAGTCGGAAAAATATTTTAGTCTCTGCCTCCTGACTAACAAGTTTCTTTCCTGAGATTTTGAAACCACATAAGGAACAACTTTCCTAAGATTTTACAAGGAGATTCAAAGCCCATTCCATCTTCACATGAAACTAGATCCATAGAACCCCATCTAAGTAGCTCCGCTAAGNCTCCTGACTAACAAGTTTCTTTCCTGAGATTTTGAAACCACATAAGGAACAACTTTCCTAAGATTTTACAAGGAGATTCAAAGCCCATTCCATCTTCACATGAAACTAGATCCATAGAACCCCATCTAAGTAGCTCCGCTAAGGAAAAAACTGAACAAGTATTGAACAATAAAGATACATTATTTAAACATATAAAAGCATCAATGTCATGCCTAAATGATCAAGAGTTATTAGCTTCCCTTGAATCATTCATGAAATATGATCATGCTTCTCCCCCTTCATCACCAGTTACTACCACTATTACTCCCAGTCTTACTAGTGCAGAAAAGTCTATTTCATTTATTTCCCCTATTTCCTTAGTAACTCCTTTATCAACCAGTTTTGAGGTTCCCAGTTACAAATTCATCCATCTAGACGAACTCACTCCCATCTCACCTTAAGAGATGCCCCCTTCCAGTTTCTTTTTCAATAAGAAAAGAAAAGCTATCATCAGAAAATATTCTCACCAGAAGGGAGGAGTGACCACCAAGAAACACAGGATAGTATATGATGGACATGAAAAAAATGACCCTGAATTTGCCAAAGAGGTTGCGAATTCACTAGGATCATATGCCACTTCCAACCAATGGTCAGTGGGAAATATTTCAAAGAAATTGCAAGAAATGTCTCTCTTGGTTGAACAGTTGCAGAATGAAATGCAGAGCACAAAACATGTTATCACGAGCATAATGAATTATGACATAGAGAAAATTAGGTTGGATTATAAACATCAGATGAATCAACTATAGGAAAAAATGGAGATGACTGTCCAAAATAGTAATTCATAATTTCTCAATGAGACAGTTCAATACAACAGTTGCAGACCATAATAACTTCACTGGAAAAGACAAACACAGATAATACTTCATTCAAAAAACAAGCATTTGAAATTAATGAAAATTTAGAAGATGTCAATCAGGACCTGTATCAAAAAATGGATACTATTCAGAAATACTATAAGGCAATAAATAATTCTCTGAAAATTATTTATGAGAAAGAAAATGATGTCTATATGGCCAGATCCAAATTTCAGGAATTCGTTGTATGCAGACAGAAAGCCAATATTCATGGTCTCACCCCTTTCTCACAATCTGAACAGGTGAAAGTTGAAATGGCCTTGAAAGTTTGGGAGACAAACCTACAAGAAATAAAGAAGCTTGCTAGGGAGGAAAAGGAGGCTTGTTTGAATACCATGTCTGTTGTAGAGACATAATTGGTTGAATTCAAAGGTAATGATATCTATGAGACACTCGAGCAAATTGACATAGAAAAGAATAAATAAATCTCCAGAAAGAATGAGGAAAGTATACAATCTATCATCCAACATATGAACCAGATTGATTTGCTCAAGATCAATGAGTTGTTGCTAAAACCTAGTTTGCAACACCAAATTACAGCCCGGGTAGTAATGAAGATCCAGGAGAATCTACCACTAGTACAAAATAAGTTATTTTCCTTCGAATTGAACGAGAACATTGAACCTTCGAGATTTTTCATAGCATTGATGGAAATGTGTACCAATTTCAATGAACAGTCGAAAGCAAGCACATACTGGACCAAATAAATGAGATTATGAAGCACCAACACATCAAGCCATAACTTAGCAAAATTTGCGTTCTATTTTTCAATTTGGATTGAATTCTATATTTATAACATATAGTGTGTAAAGTCTAACTACTTCTAGTTAATACAATTTTTGTACAAATACATAGATCTTATATCTTTTCCAGACTTCTTCTAGATGAATGTAAAATAGAGAACTTATCGAATATTAATACAAGAGAAGACAAAGATTCTAAGTCTCCTTTGATTTGAGTTATGTGTTTTCCCTGTGGTTTCCATTCAGTTATGGTTTTTTCCTCTTTTCCTACTGTGAGTAAAAAGAAGACCTCTGATCTGTGTAAATTGTTGCGTTCTTAATCATCTGTCAAGGGCACATCTTCATTTTTTCTACTACTGCAAATGAGTGTAATTCATACCTTGCTTTATTTTAACAGTTTTGTCAATCATTTCTACGTCGCTTAAAATTAAATTTATGACTCAGCTAACGATATACTTCCTTTGTATTATATTATCATAAACTTCACTTAAAGTTACATCTTATAACCACTGTAAAATGCACACATCACACAAGACTCTACCATTAAATTGGCTAGTCCACACCATGCCAATGCAAAATAACTAGACAGTAATTAAATCCATTAAAACCCACCTCGTCAACCCTGCCATCTCGACACTTTTAGATCAGAATTGGAAGTTGAAACCCCTATTATTAAGAACCCCTTACATTAAATGTTGACGAATATGGAATTTCATGTCGCATATGCTGACAGAAATTCGATAAAACCAGTGAAGGAAATCATAATCAAAGAATATATCAACTTGCCTCATGCCATATCTCTCGAACTGTCGAATCGACAAATTTTGGGTATGTTATGGTGATCAACGGTTCCCGCTCTCTTTCAATATCAATGGCTCATGGTTACTTCGGGCCTCCATACCTTTGCATTTATTCCCAATTCAACCCGGCGGGGACTACACTGCCATGCAACACTTGTTTGTTTATAGAAGTATATAGTATTAATCTATTTCATAGTAGGGAGTATACTTTTTACTTTATGATCAAAGTGAAATAACTGCATATTAGCTAATAATGAATTAAAATATATCAATTTTTATGAAGTTTTAGAAAAAATAAGTACTATAAATGTTTCTTATTAAGTATTGATAAGTATTAATATTATTTTTTAATTATTTTAAAGACTTTTAGATGGGACATAAATCCTTGAGTGAGTATTTTTTTTCTTTCCCTCGTAACCATGCAAAAGAAACCATACTTTACCATCATTAATGGGTGATAACCAAGGCACGTTGTTGTGCTCTGGCTCCAAGCGCCTCATCAAAAGGGGATCAAGAGAATCAAACCTATGATCTCCCCAACTTAGGAGAGAAATATCACGGCTAGCTCATGACTGCTTGAGCTAACCCTTGGGGTTGTTGAGTGAGTAGATTTATTTTTAAAACAAAAATTTTAAAACAATATTCATGAAATTTTCTAACATTTCCATGTTGCAACCATCATCTATCATTGTTGAATTATGTTTACTTGAAATTACACCTCCCCATGTGTATTATGATCCATGTTTTTAATGTGATAGTTGAGAGGGGTGTATAATGTACAATGGGATACAACTCATGGCCTTCAATGTAGGTGACATGTGTGTACAAAGACCTTTAGATTGTAACCTTTTGTGTACAAAGACCTTTAGATTGTAACCTTTTACATATAGTGCTACCTGGTAGTGAATATGATGACTATAGACACTTCTATCTTATCCAGTGTCCACATTTTGAGAAATAATGTGACAGGTTGTGCACTATTATTTCCATTTGAGATGATGGGGTTCATAACCTCCATCTCATTTATACATCTATAGTGAACTCTATCACTATTGGAAATGCTCATTACCTTGAATGTGAAGCCTCTAACAACATCATAGAAGCTGATGAATGTGTACTTTCATGAAATTCCAGAAAATTGCCTCCCTATACTTAAGGAAATCACAAGATATTTGGATTTTTTGTCACAACTAAGAGATGGATAGCTTCTTCCCATAAAATTTATTAGACAACTTATGAACCACAATTGTTGCATCCTCCAAATGTACATGCATTTCAGGGAATGAAGCTCTATTTTTTCAAAGCCATTGATCCATTCAAGGATAATGTGGACTTTATATGTCAATGAATAAAATCTACAATGAACACCTTTGGAGATGGTCATCAACTACAACTTATATGATTTCAAGATCATGGGTTTCTATCATTATGATCTTGACAATGTCATTATAGTATGTTGATATCAACTAGAACAGATCCATAACCAAATATCCTCCTTTTCTCTGTTTTGTGCAATTTAAATAACATTTCATTCATATTAGAAAAATCCAAAATAAATCGATTGCATTCGGGTGTGTAGGTATTGGACACATGCTTTCTTTGCACGTTCTTGACTACTACTAACATTAATCCACCTCACTGGATGGAAACAATAATAGTGGCCAAACCTCCTTGGTTGAAATCCAAAGGACGATTCATGTTTCCTTCAAGTTTGCACCGAAAATATTTGTGAGTGTTTTAGTTAGATAATTGGTTTACCCAACAAGGAGAGTGATTTTTACTTTTGTTCTCTTAATAATTTAGTTGTTGCCTCTAAAAAAATTAATTTAAGAGTAGAAGAACAAGAGTATGTTTTGTATTTGGTAGATAACAAACAATACTCTTTGTTATTGTTTGAACTCTCTCCTAGAGGAAAAGTCCTAACCCAGTAAGAGAGCCCAGGAGAAATTATAGGCAAGCCACCCATTGTCACCTTAGTGGCCTTGCCTCTCGCTTTAAGGACAAGAAATGATTCCTAACCTGAAGGGGGATTCCCTAGAGGTCAAACTAAGTCAAATAATTGAGTGTTGAAGGGAAATTCTATGACTCGGTTTGCCTTTTAAGACAACTCGATGCTCCTCATTGTCAGGGGTATGATATAATATTAAGGTTGAGAATGAATAGTAGATCAAATTTGCTAGTTGTGAATAAGCTCAAGATGTTTTAACTTAAATAAATTGATCATTCAAAGTGATGCTAATGAGTATTGCTCGACCAACCATGTACAAGGTATATCACAGGTTTTTTTTAATGAAAGAAAACATTATATCAGTAACACATGCATCCAATGGTAAGATAAAACACAAGTTATGTTTGCAAATGAAAGAGAGTCATAAATCATTATTCATGACCATGAGCAAATTCATAAAATATTAAATACCAAAGATGCAAATCTGTTCAAGACATCAGAAATCGTAGCAAAATTATACCAAGTGAAACATATATCCACGTGTGTTTAGATCATTCCACAGTCCATATCTTATAAGCAGTGATTAGTTTCAGTATCAAACAGCTTAACCAACATCATTAAGTGCAGATTTTGATCATAGGGAAAGGTGAACAGAGAGAAATCTTTAGGAAATACCAACACAGGTTTATTGTTATTATGGATCAAGCATTATGCGCCAAACAGCGATGAAATATGTTGTATAATCTTATTCAGTCCACGTATCAACAAGGAAATTCAGAGTTGCAAAACTGCGAATGAAGCCAGATGAAACATCATGCCAAGTTACTCATTAGATGATGTGATTATGTGTTATATGTAGCGTTGAGGTGAAATATCATATCTTAGTGAAGAGCTCAGATTTGAAACAATAAACTAGAACGTTGGACATCAAACTTCAGATGAACTTAGGTGCCAAGAATGCAATCATTAAGCATAAATATCATTGAGATGTTAGGTCGTTCACCTTCCTTTACCATCATTGAGCATAAATATCACAAAACTACCTTGACATTGGCACAAACCCTTGTAAAATGGATTCAAGTGAGAGCAAGACAAATGCATATGCTTTCAAGCATGATCTTTAGCAACGGACCAGATAATAAGCCTCTAATAAATTCAGAGTTGCTTCTTAGCCTAGGGCTATATCAAAGGATGGGACACATGAAACACAATCAAAACTCAAAGTTATGTTAATTATCCAATGATAAAACTTGAGAAACTAACTAGCATGAGAAGAAGAGATATAGCAATGAAATACTTAGATCTAGCAATCTAGATAGATAGATCGGTAAATGAAACCCTAGGCTGCAACACAAATAAAAAAGAAAAGATTAAATTTTAAATTGTTTTTGAGAGAAAAGAAAATCAAAGACCAATGCATATCATATTGGGCCATGGATTCAACCAATACTCATTGTGGCTTAGCTTTTGCAATGGATCTTGGGACTCTAGGAAACCATAGGGTGTACCTAGCAAGTTCCCTCAAGAGATCTCAAATGCATCCAAGATATAGATGGTGATAAGCGTCTGTTACCAGCTCCATAAGTAACAAAGAGTAAGAGTACACCATCCTAAGGTAAGATTTGGAAGAAAAATCAAGCCTTTCCAACCCAATACTCTTGTCCAAATGTAGAAAACTAAGGTCAATGAAAAAAAATTACCTCATGAAGTTCCCCCACTATAGCAATTTTTTCTTCCTATGGCTCCTTGTTAACTTTCTCAACCAACCTTCACCTCTTACAAGTAAATTCTCTTACTAGCTCCCTCACAAAATAATCCTCAAGAAAATATTAATCCAATACCAATAACACATAAAAATAATCCAAATAGTTTTTATTCTCCAAACTCTAGTTACAAATGAGAGCATAGCCTTCTTTATATAGGAGATGTGCCCTTCTAGAGGAGTTCAATGTCATGTGCTAAAACCATGAGCACAAGAAACAAATGGAAAACACCCAAGTAGTTACAACAAATTTCCCCAAGACAAGGGTGATCTCATGAAATAATGGAAATGATGATTAGGAATCCACATGTGTGGTCCAACAATGCTCTAGTAGAGGTGTGCCCCCCTCAAAGTGTGCTAACATCACATGATTTGGTCAAATAATGGTCCAAGAAGGAGGTGCCCTTATAAAATAATGCATGAAGTAAGGATCCAACTCATAACAACCAAGAATAGTCAATCCAAAGCAAGGTGTGCCCCTCTAGAAGAAGGCGCGTGTGGTCCAAAGTGACACCTCATCAAGTGTGTAAGGTCCAAAAGAGAAATAACCATATAAACCAAGTGTAACCAACTATAACAACCCTATCCATAACCTATAACCATTTGGTCCATGTCGGTATCAACTTGTAACACCCTAGTCCATGTCCTCAACTACCTCAACAAACATCACATATGGTCCATGAGAAAGAATGTGGCACATGTGTGGGGCAATATGATCCAACTAAGTAGGGGTTCCCTCCTAAAGAAATCAATGTGGAAACTATGGTGATGTAGCATCCCTATCATATACTAATGCACTATCATGGATCCCAAGGAAGTGACTCATATACCAATGAAGTACATGAATCCCAAGGTAAATGGAACAGATCCCATTATCGATGGATATGACCAAATATGGGTACACAGTTCCCAATGTAGAATCACTTATCCCAATGCAGTGTCATGGATCTTGAGGCATGGTACATATTTCCCAAGGCATGGATGATACCCAATATACATGTACACAACTCCCAATGCAAGGTGACCACTCAAAGTGATGGGTTTAACCCCCTTACAAGACATTAGATGATGCACATCTTATGTTTCTCTTCTAGCAACAACATAACAAGGGTTAATTTTTAAAATTACCTAAATTTATCATGGGAGGATACTTTTAACCCATTATTACACGTGACAAACACTAAGAGAAGTAATATTTCCTAGATAACTAGGTTATATGTAGGTGAAAATGTGACTAAATAATTATGAAAAGGGAAAGGGAATGTCAGGTAATGACCCTCAAAGCCTCATATGATGACAAAGGTTCTTTTTTCTGGTCCAACTATCTTTCAAGAGCTAGGAATCTTCATTATTTATATATATAAGCCTTCTAAAAGGGAGTTTTTGCTTAGAGTTACCACCTGAGCTCTTTATTTATTTCCCTTTTTTTTTTCTTTATCTATTCATTTGATTGAACACGTTTCTTTTCTTTAGATATTCATATACAACCATGGGATTAGGGGCATTAGCCTTTTTAATGAGGTGGCATAGCTCCAACCTTTTTATTTTTTTTTATTTTTTATTTTTCTCTCTTCACCTTTAGCCTTTTTAGATTTATTTGACTTAAGATTACGTTATTTTTCAATTTTTCTTTGGCTAGACCTCGTTGGATGACATTTGATAAGTCAAACATGAACATGGAATTTTTTTTATGAAAGAGATGAAAATGAGAGGGAAAATGTGTAAAGGTGTTATGTATGGTTAGGATATGGACATGTTACAACCACTTAATCACTAGGAGTATGACTTGACCGAAGACCCATCACATCTTTAAAGGAAAATCATGTCCCCCATGGTAAATTGAGATGAGATCAAAGTGTTAATGTTATGAAGTTTCTATTAGATATCACTTGAATGTTTACCATTCGATAAGTCAAAGATGAATGGGAAATTATTTTTTATGAAAGAGATGGAAATGAGAGGGAAAATGTGTAAAGGTGTTATGTATGGTTGGGATATGGACATGTTACACCCACTTAATCACTAGGAGTATGACTTGACTGAAGACCCATCACATCTTTAAAGGAAGATCATGTCCCCCATGGTAAAACGATACAAAAGATAAAAGTGTTAACATTATGAAGTTGTTATTAAATAACACTTGAATGTTTACCATTTTCATGACTAGCTTAGAAGTTATAGAACCATTTTTGAATGGCCAACAAACACATGGGGAGTAGAGAACATCATATGAAGTATTGCATCTTAACCCAAAGTAGCATGACCATGTATACTGAAAGCATAATATACCAAGTGCATCTGTCAATTGAGGTATGAAGTTGGATATAATCAATATACCATGGATGAGGTGGTTGAGTGGTGAAGGTTGAATCATCATGCAACTAAGGGAGAATAACGAGATAATATGCATCTCAATGGCATGATCAACTGATCTCATGTGACTTGGAACATGTCACTCGATTGATTGGGTGGCTTTGGAACTGTTACCCCTGAAGGGGCAACACTCTTCACAAATTTGTTTTTTTCCCATGGATAACTTTAAGAGAAACATGGTGAAGCTACAATGTCCTCTACATAAAGTAGCAAGATTCAATTCTTTATGGTATTCTCACCCTTTGTTTATTGTGGTACACTCTTGTTATCATCCATTTGATTCTTACACAATAATAAAGGAACAAGAAAACAATGCACACTTTCACACATTATATTCAGTCTCTTGATATAATTTTAACCATTAAATGTAACATCATAATTTGTTAGCAATTTTATTGCACGTTATTAATGAATTTCATGCAAGATTAGATAAATATGGCCATTCCCATACTCTTCTACATTGGCAAATGATTGCTGATATTTTTTTGTGCAAATACAACAAAGTAAACATCGTGAAGGTAGGAAACTTTGTTGTTTCAAATTTCATGATGTCATTGAATACATTATGCATTGTAGTTTAATGTCAACCCCTTTTTTTAAATAAATATGAAAGGCTTCTAGTCCTTCATTAAACACATTCATTGTTTTTTAGAATTCAATACATTTCAAGTCACAAGGGAACCACCTATAATATATATTTATAGATAATATTCACATGTACGCTAATATAATATACCATACTTCCAGGATTATAATTTGATAAACATAAAAATAACTAAACATTCAATCTACTAGTGGATGACTTTCTCTTCAATATCGATAGACACAAGGTCCACCCCCACACATTGCATGATAGTTAGAAATAGTGCAAGTTTAATTTGGATATTGTGATAATGTTATGGAAAATCGAGGGGATTGCGTCAAAAACTTATAATATCGAATCAAGCGTATAACGTAATTTTTGGTGTTTTTACAAGAATTTGTTCTTCATCAACTCAAATTTAATGTAAGAATATAAAGTGGATCACAAGCACATTGATATCTTAGATAAACACTTTTGTAGGAGAAAAAGAGACCCTCTAATTCACATTGTATATATTTTCAATATGTACCAAATTTTACTGGGTTTAGAAATTTTACTAGGATTATAAATATTAATGGGTTTATAGGGACTTTATTTCTCTGCATCTCTATCTTGTTCAAATACCATTTAGTTGATACAATCTAGTTGAGAGGTCTAAGAATATTAAAATCTATAAATCATTTTATTTATGTGGCATAATTTGTTTTTAATTGTTGATGTTACATATGTAGTTATGGTGGTGTGGATCCCAGGTTGAACAAGGTGAATAGAGTTAAATAGATCTTATAGGTGATTCAAAGATACCAAAATTTTGATAGCAATTGATGTATGGAAAGCGTGGAGTAAGGTTTCCAGAGTCAAATAAATCCTTTAAGTTAACAAAAATACACCAAACTTCATCTTGAGAAGTGGATAACATATTCTCAACTAATTTCTAATGAAAGCTTAATAAAAAGATAAAATAACTTTGATACTCATTGATGTATGCTCGTCACAAAAAATAGTATAACCATGTTTATAAGATTATAATGGCTATATTTTTATTACATACAAAATAACTACGAGTGGTAATCAAATTTTATATATTAAGCATGACCTGCTTTCATAGGTGAGATGGTCCATAAAAGGAAAAAAGTGTATTTATAAAATTTGAACTTTAATGATGGGTACAAAACACACTCACTTCGCCATCTAATCAACACCCACAATAAGTGATAATATAAATATAACTCAATTAATTTAGGAAAATGAATGAGAATAAAATTAAAATATTAAAAATTACAAAGTTAAAGTAACCAATTAGGTCCTCTCCATATTATATCATATATTTGGAACCAATTATGAACAAATTTTTAATCCAATCACATACTATCATTTATCATTAGTTTTCCTTTAGGGTTCATAGTTGGATTAGTGATATATTTATAGGTTTCATTGTAAACCCAATTGGTTGCTTCCGCACATGAACTAATAATTCAAAATGCACTTAGAGATAGGGCATATCTTATTGATATAAAAGCATTTGAACCAAAAAGAATAGTATCTCCAATTATGACGCCTCTAAGATGCAAAATATAGATATTATTAGCATTATTGTAGTGCACCTTGCAAATGTATGCACTTCTATTCTGGTCATATTCTATGGTTACAATTTCTCTCAATATGTATTCCTTATCCCATCAAAAATCAAAGCATAAAGGAAATAAACTTAAGAACTAAAAGCATAAAAGTAACTAAAAGTTTTTATCATTTCCTCCTTATTTAGATGAAAATGACCATAAATTTTGTTCATCCAAGGGGTACAACCTTTCCAACAAAAGGTGTAATAGCATTTTGGCTTTGTGTAGTTTGGGTCATAGTATGAATTCATGTTGAGGGGAAAACTAAAAGACCCTTTTAACAAATAATCAAGATGTACAACATGTGATAGGCTTGATCATAGGTTCTAACACTAAAATCATGTGGACTAAAGTTGGAGCAAGGTGATAAGATCCAAACTGTTTTTCTATTATAAGTTCTAACACTAACTAAGGTGGACTAAAGGTGGAGCAATGTGATAAGATCCAAATTGTTTTTCTAAGTTAGCGAATGACATAAAAAAAATGTTATTGAAAATAAGCTTGGATACAAACTCATGTGGCTTAGGGACAAAGAAAGATACATCTTGCACATGGATATAAAGACACCAAACTTGATATTGAGAATTGGTGGATTACATGTTAAACTAACTTTGAACAAAAGCTCAATAAAAAGCTAGATTAACTTTAAGACTAATTAATGCATACTCATCACAGAAAACACAAATGAAAAAAAAAAAAAATACATATAAAACAAAAGTATTTGTGCCATGTATAATTTATACATCTTTCATTTCCTACATGTATATATACAAGAGTAAAATGAATATATATTTAATATATACAAAATCAACACAAATTGCATTTAAATATTGCACACTTGATTCTAAATATAACTCATCTACGTTAAAAAAATAAACATGGAAAAGCTTTCACACTTTATAATCCTCTATAAATAAGATGAAGGTAAACACAAAATCTACAAACATAGCTTAAATGTTATTAAGCTTTCACAGTTTATAATCCTCTAAAAATAAGATGAAGGTAAACACAAAATCTACAAACATAATGTAAATGTTATTGAAATTTTAATAATAACGACTCCTGAAGAGTTTGTTGAAAAAGTTTACATCCAGTGGCAAAAAGTTGAAGAGAGGAGGTGACAAGTCTTGGTATCCACACAAAAAAAATTGAAGATGAAAGGCACATTGAAATAGGAACTGGAACTGGAAAGCTCTTACACATGGAGAAACAGAAGGAGGAGCATGATCAGGAGAGGGCTTCTTCCTTGTGGGTTTCGATGGTGACATCCGCTGTGGGGTAGGCAACGCAGGTCAAGACGTAGCCCTCCCCGATCTGGTCGTCGTCGAGGAAGCTGCCGTCGGACTGGTCGACTTCTCCTTCGACTACCTTACCCGCGCAGGAAGAGCAGGAGCCCGCCCTGCAGGAGTATGGCAGGTCTATCCCCGCCTCCTCCGCCGCGTCCAGCACGTACACGTCGTCCGGGCACTCGATCAGTTTCTCCCCCTCCGGCGTCAACAGCTTCACCTTGAACGTTGCCATGGCCGTCACGCGCGCCCTGCTCGCCTTCACGCCGAACAACGATTGCCCCATGTTGCTGTTGAATGCCTTCAGAGACACCATCGACGGCGCCGTCTGCCGTAGCCCACCCGCGGCCTTGGCGCCGCCGCATAGAGCCACTGGAACCACCGATGCGGACAACGTTGTGGAAGCCATGCCTTCGTTCCTTCCTGATCCAATAATACAGAGTCAATCAGTCACTGAGAAGAAAGAAAAAACCAGATATGAGTTCAACGAGAATGCTACCTCACCTGTGAATGCAATGCAGACGATAATTCGATGGATGTGAATGAATGCTAGGTGTTGAAGATGAGAGGCGAGGTAAAGCTAAATCAGTTGAATGAACGGCCCAAAAGAAGCACTACGTATGGGTGGTAGCCATTTACCTTATCCTCCACGTGTCCACACTTCCTTCCTCTTCCACTATCACTTTACTCTCATCAAATCAATATCCGTGACCTATCAAACATTATGAAATTCAACCTCCAAAGCCATAAAATATCAACATATAGATTATCATGTGACCGACCAAGGTCACATGGTAAAAGAGTATCATAGGCACTCGGAAAAGAAAATTTAAATTTGGATGTGAGTGAGCTTTATTAATAATGAAGATAGAAATTAAGATCTAAGGTGATAGATCTAACTTCTGGAAAAGAGTTATGGTCATTTGGATTTGGGTCATATTCATTGAATGATGATTCATTAATATCCAAAGCATTGAATGATGATTCATTAATATCCCAAGCAAGGTTTTATTCGTCATTATTGTTTTGCAATTCAGAACACTTTTCCATCGAGATAACCATGTCAAGTAGTTGGAACTTATCACGGTAAGGTGTAAGTGTAGTGAGGGGCAACCAACTCTCAACTTTGGCTCTAACATTCATTGTACTCTTGGGCTAAGCAAGCTATGAATATGTGATAAGGTGAATACACTGAACCAGGCAGTGAGTGAACCTATAGGGGAGCTCAACACAAGGTGAAAGGAACATTTTTTTAGAACGAGTGAACCTAAGGGGAGCTCAACACAAGGTAAAAGGAACATTTTTTAGAATTCTAGCAGTGACCTGAGATGTGATAACTAGAGGTCCATTTTCTCAACTTGCACTTGGATTTGTAAGTGAAGGTTAGCATATATAAAATCTTCATCATATCAAGTGAAGTTATTAAAATAAGCATTCTTAAATATACTAATTCATTTAGTTTCTTCCAAATTAGAAATATAAGGTTCGATGTAGCTAGCTTTCACACTACACGAAACTCCACTACACATGGGAGTTTATCAACAAGAAGCACAAAGTTCCATATTAAAGAGGCGCGAAGAAGATGACCACATAGGTTTGATGTCAAAACCCAAACTGACTTAACATAAGGACAAAGCTAGAACAAATGCTTCATTGTTTCATCTTTGTGACAAATTTATAAATAAATAAAAAAGAGACATTTGGGTTGGAAAATCCCAAGATACATTAGGGCCCAGGGGTTGGTCAAAAGGAATGCTACAGAAATGCAAGGACCAATCAAACATGGCTATTTTTGGTTCAATGAAAGCCTTTTAAATCACGCAAAAATGATACAACTAAGGGCGTTGTTTGGAATTCACCATCCAAATCTTGTTAAACTTCTCATCAAGCACTACCCTGGGGTTGAGACACTGATACCCATCATCGAACGTATACTTTTGTAATGCCCCCATCCGCTCAGGAATCATAAGGGGAGAATTCTACTAGCCTAATTAAGTTCATGTGGGCTAAGGCAGAAAAATAATCTAGGGAACATGATTCACCTAGGAAAGTTTATAAAGTTAAAACGGGTAAAAGGGGACATGGGTCCTAAGCTAATAAAAAGTCACTTTTAAATTATAAAGTGGAGAAACCCATAAAGTGACTTTAATAAAATAAAATAAGGAAGTGAGGGGGAAGAGACTCAAGTGAATAATAAAAAGGGAAAATGAGGAGTTTCTCCTCATTCTTGCATTTGCTCATTTGAGAAAAAGATTTTGGAGAGCTCTTGAGAAGAGAGACTAGGGTTTTTGGAAACCCTTCTTTGTTTACTAGTTTCGGTGTTGCAACAATACACCCTAGCTGGTTTTGAGACCGAAATCACTCAAACTTCGACATTGGACTTCATTGTGATATTTTGGTAGCTAAAGTTTGCTATTGTGACTAAATTACATAGTGGTGGAGTTTATTTAGGTGTGGAGGCGATTTTGGAGTTGAGAAGGAAGTATTGAGCACCGAGGGACGAATTTGTTACTATTGGGTGAGTTCAAGAATTGTGGGGGGCAAAATATTCATATGTTGAGCGCACCCTTTCTTGCTAAACCAAACTTCTAAGTGTTGGGCACATTTCTATCTCTATCGCATCCCTATTTCAGTCCAGGAACCAAGTTGTTGAAGATAATATCAAGCTACGCGTATTTAGTGAAGTTTGGGCGCTTCTAAGAGGTTGGTTGCACCTGTTTCTGCTAGTTGGGCATGTTATACAACAAGATTCAAGAAGATAAATTGTCAGAGGGATGAAATATTCTTGTTGGGCACACTATCTATCTAAAGCGGTGAGTTGTTCATGCCAAACTTACTCTATCTTTGGTGATCTAGATGGATGTCAGTGGCTTCCCACCTATTCCAACTCGCTCATTTTGGCAGTTTTCCAGTTTGGTAGTTTTTCCCTAGTTTTCAGGTCCCTAACTTGTGGGGTCGTTTTGAGGCCCTAAAAAATGTTTTTTATGGATCACCACAGTCAAAATGACTTTTGATATATAGCATCAAAATGTGTAGTCCTCAGATAGACCTTTCCAATGGGCTATCATGTGCCTAAAACAGATATCGTATGCAAAAGTTATGACCCCGGGAAGTTGATGTACTAACTTACCCAAACGGGGCCCACGTGACTTTTGGCGCTTCATCTCCTAGGGTTAGGTTTTTTGGATGTCTAGGGTTTTTGACATTCATGTTTATTGTAAAAAATCCTTCAGAGCCTCATTGTAATCATCTTCTTGCGAATGAGCGAAACCGTCACATCTCTTCTCAGAGATAAGCCGCCACCATTCTAGCAATCTTGTTTCCGCTGCATTTTACAGTTTCAACTTATCTCCTTATTGAATAGAAACCAGTTTTACTGTATATCTATTATTCTGTGTTAAGCATCTTTTGATAATAATCTGTATTCATTTGGTTCTGCAAATATATTTCGGATCAGTGGTATCAGAGCGGTCTGCTCCTTGTCGTTCTTAATGCATGTCCCCAACGAGGTCAGGGTACAAAGAATTGGGTCTTGAGCTAGTTTCTCTTGAGAAAAAAATCTCTCGCATGCCCAAACAACCTCTCATGGTAGAAGAAAAGAAATACGACGGGACAGGAGATCCTTCAAAATGTTGCTCGAGGAATCCCTCACACAACAGAGGAATGAGATGATGGATAGTTTTGCGCAAATCCTTCGGCGACTACCAACATGCGACACATCTTCTTCAAACGGAGGCGTCGCCCCCTTCAAGGTAAAAATCAACTTCGATATTCCTATATTTGAAGGTCAAATAGACACAAATGCGGTAGACAAATGGTTGAATCTGCTAGAAGGGTATTTCTCTATCCATAACTTCTTGAATAGAGAAAAGATTACTTTTGCGCTCCTCAAAG
>SNQJ01S0094223.1:0-12873 GCA_010110895.2 Picea sitchensis
TACAACATTGTCCCAGTCAATGTAGAACCCTATTTTTAACCATTGGAGCCATGGATCCTAAGGAAGAACCTGATTACGTTTAATCTGGATTATTTTAAGGGGAGGGTCTCCCACCACTTAGATTTCCAAATTCAAGTTCTGGTTGGTGGAAAAAACATCCATCACAGTGTTTTGGATGAAGGAGCATCCACCTGTGTCATGTATTTTCCTTGTTGGAGAGCCCTTGGTTCTCCTACACTTACCTAGTCCCCTACCACCTTGAAAGTGTTTGATGGATGTGGTTTCCAACCTCACGGACTCTTGCAATATTTCACTATGACATTGAAGGGTAAGACTATTTTGGTCGATATCGAAGTAGTCGATGAACCCCTGGATTATAATTTGTTACTTGGTTGTAGTTGGTTCTATGCGATGACTACCATTGCATCTTCGATGTTTCGTATCTTATGATTTCCGCATCAAGGAAAAATTATCAATGTTGACCAACTTGAGTATACAACTCCAGATATCAATAATGTTGCAACGAATAATGTCCCTTTTCTAGGACATAATAGTTTTGAGGGTGTAGGTGTAGGTCTTATCAAGGATTCCTCACTCATGGGGGTCTTTCCTTCACCTGCTCATCCTATCACACAAGTTTCCATGTTAAACATGATTTCAAATCAGGTGCAACAATCCTTATCTGATCTTTTGGTAGTACTTGGTCTCAACGAGCATAGTTCATTGTCTCTGTCAATCTCGTTAAAAATTGAAATAGACCCACCTCCATTAGAATCAAGTCTCACTTTGGATTGAGTACTTCAACCTTCTTTTCCTTCGCCCAGTGAAGATATTCCCATTAGTAACTAGACACGTAAACGAGGAAAGAAGAAGAGTTGCTTGAGCAAACGTCATTTGGGGGGTAGGTCTCTAGTCTCTAGACATCACACTAGAGAGAAACTGCTAGCTTCTATCACACAAGCTCGGGACCAACTACCTCTAGAAAGACACACTTCTAGGAGTGATCCTTATTTGAGAGTCATTCCCATCGTAACGTAGTAAATATTTCTAGAACAAGCTTGGTATTTTTTCTTTCTTGCACTCGTTAATACATGATAATAGGTTACCGAGTATACTTTTATCTCTTTTTTGGACTCGTAAAATCTATACGAAAAAAGAACTCTTTGGATTCTTCTTTAAGCCCTTTTCAGACTCCCTAAACATGAAAATTTTGCCGAGTGAGCTTGCTTCTTTTCACACTCGTTAAAAGGTTTGAAATGGCATCTTTTGAGGGGTAGTTTATCTCTTTTTTGGACTTGAGAGACTAATTATGAAAAATGAACACTCTAATCAAGCATGAATAGAAGAGGTCTCCCATGTATTGTTTTACACTTTTTTCGGGCTTGGGAGACTAAACTTACAAAAAATTCATCCATGGAGTCACCTTTAAGTTCTTTTCAGACTCTACAAATGTGAAAAACCACCGAGTTTACCTTCTTTGGGCTTGTAAAAATATGCATTAAAGCACCTATGTGAGTCCAATCTCCAGGACCCATTTGGGACTGAACCCCTCCTTCCTCAGGTTTGTTAAACATATGTCAAGGGACTCATCCAAAGGATGAGCTATACCGAGCATATGTTATCCCCCTCAATCTCGTTAAAAAAGAAATGGCTACTCATCTATCTAGGTGGGGGAATAATTTGAAGGAAGTGGGACAAGTTTTTGGAATCCTTTCTGTCAGCTCTTGTCACCCTTGAACATGGAACCTGTTTGCGTATCGTCTTACAATTGGGTAACCTGCTTGTCTTTGAGTCATACCAATTCCTTGTGTGGTCATACTTTTTTGTCTAGTCGGAAATCTCTTATTTCTGTCACATTACATTCTTGGTACTTGTTGAGTCAATGCTGCCAAGTCAGTTGTCATGCCTCATCATGTTCAAGGGAATTTTCACTTCAAACCATCCATCTGCAGTAATTACCAGTTTCCATTTCCTGTGTCAGTCCATACTCATTAGATTCAAGATCTTACATCACTTTACCATCTCACTTTCATGTCGATGATGGGGGATACATCAATGCCCTCCTTCAACGAGTCTTTTCTTGGTGACTTCAATATATCATCTGAGAATTATACTTAGAAACTAGTTAGTACCTTGGGACTTGCATGCCTCAATGTAAATACTTCTTGCTTCTGACGATAGGATTACATCATTGACCTTTGATCATATGATTCCACATATGTTCGACTTAAACTCATTTATTCACATTTGCTGGAATGTACTAGGGTACCTTGGGAGTCATTGACATCATTGGTGATTTCCATAACACTTGTTAATAATTTACATCAATGACCAGTAATAGAGTGGTTTCTACCATGTTCAAACTCAAATCATCTATTCACATGGCTAGATTCGTACCACATCAAGATTGGTAAGAAGACCTTGGGTTGAGCGTTCACTCTGTTATTTGCTTTGTCTAGGGTGCGATGGATATCATTTGAGCATAATGATATATATACATATATATATATATATATATATATATATATATATATATATATATATATATATATATATATATATATATATATATATATATATATATATATATATATATATACCCACCACTATCACATATATCCACATTGTATTGAATTAAAATTGGACCCACACACACACTATCACATATATCCACATTGTATTGGTCCGTGGCTATGTTTTGTCATCTCGTAATTCCATTGTGTATTTTTCGTGGCTGCGATCAGTTCATGTCATGGAGGTATGGATCCACATTTTATCTCTGGTGGCTATAGCCTTAGTCAGTATTTTCATGGATCCGCAGTGTATTGGTCAACGACTATGCTTTCAATCATCTCGTATTCCGAGCATGGGTGTGTCTGCCTCGAAAATGGAACATATATTAATACTGTTTGATGATTGTTTGCAACTTATACAAGGTTCTCCAACTCCACACCCTTGCATTGAAGAATTTGTAAAGTGTTTTGACCATCTGTTTCTCTTTTGACCTCACACTTTAGGGGGCATCTATTACACATCAAAATTTCACACTTACACATCTCACCCTAAGTGTTGCAAAAGTGTTGTCAAGTGTCGTAGGCACCTTACTAAGTGTCACATGCAATTTTCCACGTCTTTATATGTGTTTTAAACCCTTGAAATAATCAAAGAACATTTTTCATGATCCTTAAGTCATATTGGAGGAAGAAACCCATCATTTCAAGGCTAGAAACATGAATTTTACTTGGAAAATAGACCATTTTTGGTCATTTTTGAAGACTAGCGCCCTCCTATCCATATATAGGGAGCACTAGTTCTCCCCCCATCATGTTAATGGAGTGATTATTTTGGAAACTAGCACTCTATTTCTAACTATAGGGGAGCGCTCCTTTTGGTCCGAGGAAAATTTGGAGAATCCCGCCTCTTTCTAAGGGCCAACTCTTGGAGATGAGGTTGGTTTGGATTGAATGTTATCATATGGAAATATCCTAGGATCATATCCTAACCTAAAGGAGTCATATTCTCAACTAATCCCCAAATCTACTCATGGTGGTTGAGCCTCCCAAATATACTCTTGGAGATAATTAGCACCAATTCCTTTTGAGATATACCATTGAATATGAAAATATACTTAGTTGTAAACATGAAAATTTATGAGCCTCCAATGATCATGGATTAGCATGAGAGTGTTTCAGTACCGTTAGTGGACATGTTTGCTCCGAAATACTTGGACAAGTTTACATAAGATATCATCCTGGACAAAAGGACGATGACTTCACACATGGGTGATCTTCGAGTGGCCCTGAAGGGGACACATCCAAGTAAATCATGGTGGATCGAGAAAGAGAAAGTGAGTGAGAAATTCCCTCACGTTCCTAGTGATTGATGAGGCTTTTGGAGGCCCAAAAGATTCTTAATGGGGAGGAATGATCCAAGATGATCTAAAAAGGACAAAATTCAAAGTCGTCAAATCTCAGTAAAAAACAATGCCAAGTTGGAGTGCTCGTCACAAGCTTTCCAACGACGTAAATGACACCTCAAACAAAGTCATTTCTCTTCTTTTCTCCATATTTCTTCCTTCTTTAATTAATGTTGCACATAAGCTATGATTCATACTCTTAATGAAATTTATGTAATGTCATCGATGAAAAGATCTCGGATCACCCATAAAATCAATTTCCCATTTATCAAATGGTTCTAGTGTTGTAACTCAAAATAGGGGGAGCTCATCTCTTCGACAGGGATTGCTGATACACTGACATACGTCACAATGTTTACAATGTTCCTTGGCATCTATGAGCAATGAGGGACACCAAATCCCTACATGCATAAATTTTCGCGCGATATCCTTACCTCATTTATGTCCACCTATAATACCCTCATGTGAATCATACAAAATGGGATAAAATTCATGCTCTAATGCACACCTGCATAGGATGC
This sequence comes from Picea sitchensis, assembly GCA_010110895.2. Classification (NCBI taxonomy): domain Eukaryota; kingdom Viridiplantae; phylum Streptophyta; class Pinopsida; order Pinales; family Pinaceae; genus Picea; species Picea sitchensis. The sequence goes on from SNQJ01S0094223.1 coordinate 4,438, forward strand.
CATCCCCTCCCAACTTATACAATTGTACAATGATCAACTAGTAATCCATGCTATGATTGACCAGTTGACGACGTTGAGCCAGGGTATACCCTGATGGAGCCTATCCTGACATGAGAAATTCAACGATTTTGACAAATTGATTAGGAACTAATTTGACGTGGAAGAGTTGCACATCTGGGAGTTCATCATCTAAGATTTGACTAGCTTCACCAGTCTCAATCTGTGACAGATGATCTGGTCCAACCTTGTATTTTCTTGGCTTGACAATGAATTCAAACTCGAACTCCTGAAAGAGAAGTAACCAACGACATATTTTCTCCCCCAACGCCGACTTCTTGATCAAATACTTGAGCGTAGAGTGGTTATTGAAGAATTTAAAATGGGTCCCCAACAAGTAATGGATAAATTTATACAAAACATATACCATGGAGATGTCCTTGTGCTCATTTTTTTATAATTCTTTTCAACATTTGACAACTTGCAAATGGAAAAGTATATTGGGTGGTCAATAATCCCTTCGCCCGACTTCTCAAGAACTGCTCCCACCACAATGGATGAGGCATCGACATGAATATGAAAGAGCTTAGACCAGTCGAGAAAAAAAAGAATCGACATAATGACGGGTTTCTATTTTAGAGTAACCAAGGATTCCTATCACTCTTGTGTCCAAATGTACTTAGTATCCTTGCACAACAACTTCTACAATGATGCAACAATTTTGGCATAATTCTGAATAAACCACTAGTAATAGCCTGAATGACCCAATGTGGTACATGTTGAAAGATTAGTTTTTGAAAGATTGGTTGTCATTGATGTCAACCCTTGAACATGAAGTTAACAAGTTTCATGTGAAGTTAAAAATTTGCATGCCATTAACAAGACATTATGAGTTGGCCCTAAATTAGGAAAAAGGTAAATTCTTGAAAAAACAACAACTAATTTTAGAAAATTCTCAGATGAATCTAAAATTGACCAATAAATAAGAGCTAACTAGAGTGACACTATTCGTCGACTCTCTTTTATGATTAAATGCATAAATGAAGAGATAATTGCTAATTTAAAATTAAAAAAAACTCGTAAAAACACTAAAACTCGAATTTGAGCCATCATATAAAGGAATTTGGCTCAATAAAAGTGTCGAAACGAATTCCAATATGAAGGATTAGATCGACATGACATTGAACTATTTGAGACATAAATCCCTATAAAATTTCATCCCAATTAGATAATCGAGTCAAACGTTATGACTCTCGAAAATCCCTTCATTTTTTAATGAGATCCTAATTAAAAACACATATATACAAAGAAGAGTCAATTGAATATTTTTGTGTAAATTTAGATTGGTAGATATGAGGAAATGAGATGAAGGCAGTGAAGTTCAACGAAGGGACAAGTTTACATGAGCCAAGTGTACAGAAGAAAAGTTACTGCAGTAGTGTCTCTGAGGTAATCTATGAGTTGCATAAGGGTAAAGTGCGGACTTCCGGGAGCAGGCATTGAAAAGGTCACATATATGTGAGGAAGACAAGTAGAAGATCAAAGATCTAATCCACCAGGTCAACTATATATTGAAGGTATGTATTCCTGTGTATGTTAGGGTGAGTATTATGAAAAAATTGGGTACATATATGTTTTAGTGATTCATAAACATTTGATTTGGAGAACCCTCTTGCGGATATTGGTATGATGTATGTGTGGTTGCAGTATTGATGAGATATCAGTATTAATAATGACAACAAAAATATCATAAACAATAAAAAAAAAAGGTTATCAGCTACACCAACAATGGTAGTGACATATTGGTCTACATTTATATTTCAGGGCAGTTGGACGAGGCAAGGAAAGGGGGTCGTAGCCTCTTTTTGGTTGGAGCCGATAAATTAGGAAGTTGGAGCTTCCTTTAGGTTGCAGCTTGTAAATAGGGGGTTGGAGCCTCCTTCCATTTGTAGCTTGAGAAATAGGAAGTTGGTGCTTCCAATGAATGTACTCTTTGATAGATAATAAAATCATTATGTGTATTTCTCCTGCATTGGGTTTCCATGTAAAATTTTGGTGTAGTCTATTTATGTGATGTTTATGCATTGAGTTATGGTTTTGATGATATATTGAATGCTAATGATAAAATATTGAACATTATTGTAGGTTTATAATATTTTGGATAAAAGTAATGATTGTGCTCGTATTGATTCTCTCCCCCTCTTAATATTCAAACAATTGGTATCAGAGCAAGTCCTTCAAGAAATAGTATAAACATTGGAAGGAGATCATGGAATACACTAAGAATTCATCGAAAGGACTGGCCGATTCCCAACCCCCGACTATATTTATGGGAGCTTTATCCATATAATATCGACAAGGGTATCATGGAATCTGACCCGTACCTCAACGGACAAGCCATGCATGTGTCACGTCGCCAAACTTGGCACCAATCCTACCAAATGTGGCATGGGTTTAACCGATGGGAAAATGGGGTCGACCCATATTTAAATGGTGGTTCAAACAGGTTAAAACTATGGGTTTAATATGTAATGTGTTGTTACAACAAAATCCCAAAGGGGAGGCCCAAGAGCTTGACCCTGGGACATCCCCAACAAACAAGAACTTAATATTACCACCGCCAACCGTTGGGCCAACGACCTATTTTGTTTTATCCACCCGAGTTTTTTGTATTTGAACCCATACTTATGCCAAGATTGGGGGTTCACGCACATGATTCCGTAGAGAGGAAAAAATTATGATGCAAGTATAGGAGTAATGATTGTAGGATGATGGTACATAAATTGAGGTGAAGAGCCTAGGAGGGCCTGGGATGAGTAGTGTCAGAATTTCATGATTTGACAATAATTTCTACACATGTTCTCACCATGAGTCCACCGATGATGTCTATTTTTTCATCTGGGAAACATATCAGAAGGCCATTTTCAGGTTTGAAGTATAATGATGTATTTTTTCCAATTGTATTACTGAGAATAATATAAATCCTCCCCACTTTGAAGCAGGGCTCACAGACGTAGTCCATGTTGGATGAACTCTATTATCTATATATTGTGTTATTGCCTCATTTCTCTTCTTTTCTCCATATTTATTTCTTCTTTAATTAGTCTTGCACATAAGCTACGATTCATACTCTTAATGCAATTTATGTAATGACATCAATGAAAAGATCCTGGATCACCCACAAAATCTATTTCCCATTTATCAAATGGTTCTAGTGTTGTAACTGGAAATAGAGGGAGCTCATCTCTTCGACAGGGCTTGCTGATCCATTGACATACGTCACAATGTTACAATATTCCTTGGCATCTATGAGGAGTGAGGCACACCAAATCCCTCCATGCATAACTTTTCACGCATTATCCTTACCTGCTTTATGTCCACCTGTAATACCCTCATGTGCTTCATACAAAATGGGATCACGTTCATGATCTAATGCACACCTACACAAGATGCCATCCACTCCCAACTTATACAGTTGTCCAATGATCTTCTAGTAATCCATGCTACGAGTCACTAGTTGACGATGTTGAGCCAGAGTATACCTTGATGGATCCTTTCCTGACATGAGAAATTCAATGATTTCGACCAATTCATTAGGAACTACTTTGACATGGAAGAGTTGTGCATATGGGAGTTCATCATCTAAGCTTCGACTAGCTTCACTAGTCTCAATATGTGACAGATGATCTGATCCAACCTTGTATTTTCCTGGTTTCACAATAAATTCAATCTTGAACTTCTGAAAGAGCAGTAACTAGTGACATATTCTACCCCCCAACACCGACTTCGTGATCAAATGCTTGAGTGCAGAGTGGTTAGTGAAGAATTTAAAAGGGGTCCCCAACAAGTAATGGATAAATTTCTATGAAGCATATACCATGGCGAGGCCCTAGTGCTCCATTTTTTTATAATTCTTTTCAACATTGGACAACATGCAAATGGAAAAGTATATTGGGTGGTCAATAATCCCTTCACCTGACTGCACAAGAACTGCTCCCAACACAATGGACGAGGCATCGACATGAACATGAAAGAGATTAGACCAGTTGAGAAAATCCAGAATCGAGACAGTAACGAGTTTCTATTTTAGAGTATCCAAGGATACCTGACACACTTGTGTCCAAATATACTTAGTATCCTTGCACAACGATTTCTCCAATGAGGCAACAATTTTGGCAAAATTATGAATAAACCACTAGTAATATCCTGAATGACCCAATGTGGCACATGTTGAAAGATTGGTTGTTGAAATATTGGTTGTCATTGATGTCAACCCTTGAACATGAAGTTAACAAGTTGCATGTGAAGTTAACAAGTTTCATGTCATTAACAATACAATATGAGTTCGCCCTAAATTAGGAAAAAGGTAAATTCTCGAAAAAAGAACAACTAAATTTAGAAAATTCTTGGATGAATCTAAAATCGACCAATAAAAAAGAGCTAACTAGAGTGACACTCAACTCACTTTTCTGATTACATGCATAAATGAATTGATAACTGATAATTTAAAATAAAAAAAAGCGTAAAAACACTAAAAATCAAATTTGAGGCATCATTTGAATGAATTTGGATCTTTAAAAGTGTCGAAAGAAATTCCGTTCTAAAGGATTATATTGGCATGACAGTGAACTGTTTAAGGCGCAACTCCCTATAAAAGTTCATCCCAATCAGATAATCGAGTCAAACGTTATGAATCTCGGAAATACCTTCATTTTTTAATGACATCCTCATTAGAAACACATATATACAGAGAAGAGTCAATTGAATATTTTTGTGTGAATATAGATTGGCATATCCAAGGAAATGGGATGAAGGCAACGAAGTTCAGTGAAGGGAGAAGTTTACAGGAGCTGAGTGTACATAAGAAAAGTTACTGCAGTAGTGTCTATGAGGTAATCCATGAGTTGGAGAAGGGAAAAGCACGAACTTCCATGAGTAGGCAGTGTACAAGTCGCAGATATGTGAGGAAGGCAAGTAGAAGATCAAATATCTAATCCACCAGGTCAACTATAGATTGAAGACATGTCTTCCTGTGTATGTTAGGGTGTGTATTATCAATAAATTAGGTACATATATGTCTTGGTGATTCATAAACATTTGATTTGGAGAACCCTCTTGTGGATCTTGATATGAGGTATGTGTGGTTGTAGTATTGATGAGATATCAGTATCAATAACTACAACAAAAATATCAGAAATAATAACAACAATAGGTTATCAGTTACACTGATAATGGTAGTGACATATTGGTCTACATTTATATTTTAGGGTGGTTGGATGGGGTAAGGAAAGGGGGTTGTAGCCTCCTTTCGGTTGGAGTTGGTAAATTAGGGAGTTAGCGCTTCCTTTAGGTTGTAATCCGTAAATAGGGGGTTGGAGCCTTCTTCCAGTTGTACCTAGAGAAATAGGAAGTTGGTGCTTCCAATGAATGTAATCTTTGATAAATAAGAAAAACATTCCGTGGTTTTCTGTTGCATTTGGTTTCGATGTAAAATTTTGGTGTACTATGTTTATGTGATGTTTATGCATTGAATTATGGTTTTGATGATATATTGAATGCTAATGATAAACTATTGAACAATATTGGAGGTTTTATATTGTGGTTAAAAGTAATGATTGTTCTCATATTGATTCGCCCCCCTCTCGGTATTCCAACAATTGGTATCAGAGCAAGTCCTTCAAGAAGCAGTCTAACCACTAGAAGGAGATCATGGAATACACTAAGAATTGAACGAATGGATTGGATTGGATGACGACCAACCCCCGACTATATTTGTGGTATCCTTATCCACAAAATATCAATGAGGGTATCATGGAATCCAACTCGTACTCCAATGGACAGGCCATGCACAGGTCATGTTGCCAAACTTAGTGCCACTCCTACCAAATGTGGCGTGGGTTTAACCGACGGAAAAATGGGGTCAACCCATATTTAAATGGTGCTTCAAATGGATTAAAACTATGGGTTTAATATGTAATGTGTTGTTACAACAAAAACCCAAAGGGGATGCCCATGAGCTTGACTTGAGACCTCCCTAACAAACAAGCACTTAATATTACCATCGCCAACCATTGGGCCAATGACCTGTTTTGTTTTATCCTTCCAAGTTTTTTTTATTTGAACCCATACTTATGCCAAGATTAGGGGTTCATGCACATGTTGCTATACATAGGCACGATTTACAATGCAAGTATAGGAGTAATGATTGCAGGATGGTGACACATAAAATAAGGTGAACAACCTAGGAGGGCCTCGGATGAGTAGTGTTAGAATTTCATGATTTGACAGTCATTTCTTCACATTTTCTCGCCACGAGTCCACCGATGATGTATGTTTTTTCATCTGGAAAACATATCAGAAGGCCATTTTTTAGGCTTGAGGTATAGTGATGTTTGTTTTTCCAATTTTATTGCTGAGAATGATATAAATCCTCTCCACTTTGAAGTAGGGCCCAAAGACGTAGTCCATGTTGGACGAACTCCATTATCAAGCTATTGTGTTATTGTCTCATTTCTCTTCTTTTCTCCATATTTATTCCTTCTTTAATTAATGTTGCACATAAGCTTTGATTCACACTCTTAATGCAATTTATGTAATTTCATCGATGAAAAGATCCCAGATCACCCACAAAATCTATTGCCCATTTATCAAATGGTTCTAGTGTTGTAACTGGAAATAGGGGAGCTCATCTCTTTGACAGGGCTTGCTGATCCATTGACATATGTCACACCATTTACAATATTCCTTGGCATCTATGAGGAGGTAAGGGCAACCAAATCCCTACGTGCAAAACTTTCTGCGCGGTAGACTTACCTGCTTTAAGTCCACCTGTAATACCCTCATGTGCTTCATACAAAATGGGATCACTTTCATGCTCTAATTCACATGATGCCATTCGCTCCAAACTTATAAAACTGTCCAATGATCAATAAGTAATCCACGCTACCAGTCACTAGTTGACAATGTTGAGCTAGGGTATACCCTGATGGAGCTTGTCTTGACATGAGAAATTCAACGATTTCGACCAATTGATTAGGAACTACTTCAACGTGGAAGAGTTGCACATCTGGGAGTTCATCATCTAAGCTCTGACTAGCTTCACTAGTATCAATCCATGACATATGATCTCGTTCAACCTTTTATTTTCCTTGCTTGACAATAAATTCAAACTCGAACTTCTGAAAGAGAAGTAACCAACGACATATTCTTCTCCCCAACACTGACTTCTTGATCAAATACTTGAATACAGATTGGTTAGTGAAGAATTTAAAAGGGGTCCCCAACAAGTAATGGATACATTTCTACAAATAATATACCATGGTGAGGCCCTCGTGCTTGGTTTTTTTATAATTCTTTTCAGCATTGGACAAATTTCAAATGGTAAAGTATATTGGGTGGTCAATAATCTATTCGCCCAACTGTGTAAGAACTGGACCCAACATAATAAATGAGGCATCAACATGAACATGAAAGAGCTTAGACCAGTTGAGAAAAACCAGAATTAGCATAGTGATGAGTTTCTATTTTAGAGTATCCAAGGATTCTTGGCACTCTTGTGTCCAAATGTACTTAGTATCCTTGTGCAACAACTTCTCCAATGAGGCAACAATTTTGGCATAATTCTAATTAAACCACTAGTAATATCCTTGAACCAATGTGGCATGTGTTGAAAGATTAGTTGTTGAAATATTGGTTTTCATTGATGTCAACCCTTGAACATGAAGTTAACAAGTTGCATGTCATTAACAAGACATTATGAGTTGGCCCTAAATTAGGTAAAAGGTAAATTTTCGAAAAAAACAACAACTAATTTTAGAAAATTCTCTGATGAATCTAAAACTGACCAATAACTAAGAGCTAACTAGAGTGACACTATTCGTCAACTCCATTTTTTGATTACATGCATAAATGAAGAGATAAATGATAATTTAAAATAAATAAAAAAACTCGTAAAAAAACTAAAACTCGAATTTGAGGCATCATATGAAGGAATTTGTCTCTCTAAAAGTGTCGAAACGAATTCCGATCTGAAGGATTAGATCGACACAACAATGAACTCTTTGAGATGCAAATCCTTGTAAAATTTCATACCAATCAGATAATCGAGTCAAACGTTATGACTCTCGAAAATCCTTGCATTTTTTAAAGAGATCCTCATTAGAAAAACATATACATAGAAGAGTAAATTGAATATTTTTGTGTGAATATAGATTGGCAGATCCGAGGCAATGAGATGAAGGCATAGAAGTTCAATGAAGGGAGAAGTTTATAGGATCCAAGTGTACAAAATAAAAGTTACTGCAATAATGTCTCTGAGGTAATCCATGAGTTGCAGAAGGGAAAAGCGTGAACATCCATGAGCAGATAATGTAAAGGTCGTAGATCTGTGAGGAAGACAAATAGAAGATGTTGAAACACACAATGAAACTGAGAGGGGGG
>SNQJ01S0094223.1:20100-32078 GCA_010110895.2 Picea sitchensis
CCAACTCAACCCCACCCAAATCCTAATAATAGACCAACCCAACTTGTGCAAATTATTGAGAATGTGGACGGGGAAATCAACTCTGTAGGGTGCAATGAACTCCGGTTGAGGTCAAGACGCATAATTTATCCTGAAGAAAGTAACCTTCACCAAGAGTAGGAGAATAAAAGTAATATACAACTAACAATAACACCCTCAACTGTGGTTATAATGAAAGAAATAAAAGAGGGAGGAAACACAGTCGAGCAACAGAATCCCGATGGGGATGTAACTCCTCCTCCCCCGTTCCCCGAAAGGTTGATGATAGAATAACCAATAATGTATCCTAACTTTGACATCGTAGGGGAACTCAAGAATCTATATGTTAAGATCCCACTCCTCCAGGCTCTGCAAGACATCCAAATTTATGCAAAGACAATTAAGGAACTATGTGGGAAGAATCCTCTAAGGAAAGTTAAAAATTCATCATCAACTATTCACGTGGTAGGAGCCTTGTCAGATCTCATTTTAGGTAGACACGAACCAGTCAAATATGCAGACCCAGGGAATCCCATAGTAACAGTTCAGATACAGGGCTGTTCTTTTCCAAATACACTAGTGGATTTGGGGGCAACCATTAATATCCTGACCATTGAGACTTACAACACCCTGGGCTTCACCTCCTTTGAACCTACCCCAATTATGTTACAATTGGCTGATCGATCAGTGGTTAAACCAATTGGGACATTACAGGATATAGCGATTCGAATCTTGGGAATATCTAGCTGGTTTTCTCATTATCAACCCAAGAAGTGGACTCGATGGACATCCATTGATACTGGGAAGACCATGGCTCGCAAAGAAATATGCATACATAGGATGTCGCATGACCAACATGATGATTTATAGAGGAGGTGTTACAAAAAATCTCATCCTGTACCCTCCAGCTAAACCAAGCCTGTCTATCATACATCCACAATTGCCACCACCTAGATATCTATAAAAGGATCTACGATCCCCTCTCACACTGGAAGAAGCTCTCAGACTTAAGAATGAACTAGAAGATGACGTGATCAATAGCTTCATTAAAAACCTAGCCATTATAACTAATCCAACATGCCAAATTCTGAAAGTTGTTCTAGATAGTGAAGCACATGGAGATCCACTGGAAGAATTAATGGAACAACAAATCCCCACTACTGCTTTTCATAACAATGAGTCATTTGAGATTGCACTAGGGAGTTTTCTGAACATTAATGCTAATTTAAATGAGCAACAATAACACAAATTGATTCAGATCCTTTCTAAATATCGATAGGCTTTTGCCTGGGAGTATCCTGACATGAAGGGCATTGATCCACAACTCTGCACACATCATATTTATATTAATAAATATTCCCGACCCATCTGACAGCCTCAAAGAATATTTAATCCTCACCTTAGGGACGTTGTTAAATAAGAATGACAAAAACTATTGTATGTAGATTTTATATACCCTATTTCAGACAGTCGGTGAGTTTCCCCACTAGTGATCGTTCCCAAGAAGCATGGGAAATGGAGAATCTATGTAGATTACAAAGAACTCAACAAAGCTACCTAGAAGGACCACTTCCCCCTACCTTTTATTGATCAGGTCCTTGATACTTTAGCAGGGAAGAAGTTTTTCTCCTTCCTGGATGGTTTTAGTGGCTATAATTAGATCCAGATTGCCCTAAAAGATCAATATAAAACTACATTCACATGTCCCTGGGGTACCTTTGCACACAAATTATTTCCCTTTGTATTATGTAATGCTCCAAACACATTCCAGAGGGATATTCTGAGCATATTTTCTGATTTGATTAATGAAGGGCTTGAAGTTTACATGGATGATTTCACCCCTTATGGCAACGAATTTGACCAAGCTCTAAACAATCTGGAGAAGGTACTGGAATGATGCATTGCTACCAGGTTATGTTTAAGTCATGAAAACTATCATATGATGATGACTAAAGGTGTGGTACTAGGGAATTATATTTCTGTAGATGGAATCAGGGTAGACCCAACAAAAATAGAGGTAATCCTTAATCTGCCTACACCACATACACGAACTGAGGTACGCAGTTTTCTTGGCGCTTCAGGATACTATTGCAGATTCATGGAAAATTTTGCAAGAACTGCTGCACCCTTACATGCTTTAACTGGTAATGCGGAATTTCAATGGTCTGATAAGTGTGACGTGGCATTCACAGGACTCAAAAAGATGATTTCAACAACATCGGTGCTGAGAGGAACAAACTGGAAAATACCATTCCACATCTCTATAGATGCATCAGATATCGCCATAGGCGCTGTCCTTGGACATGAAGAAGACAAGAAACCCTATGCTATTTATTTTATTAGAAAAAATCTTACTCCCGCTGAATTAAATTATACAGTAACATAAAAAGATTTTTTAGCCGTTATACATGCTATTAATAAATTTCGTCACTATATAACATGCTATCCAGTTATTCTGTATACTAATCATTCTGCTATTAAATATTTAGATAATAAACCTATTACTAATGGGTAGGTTACTCTGTGGTTATTGGTACTGCAGGAGTTCGATATCACCATCAAGGATAGACCCAGAAGAGAGAATCTTGTCGCATAATTCATGTCTCGCGTACCCGAAAAAAATGATTCTTTGACAGTTGAAGACCATTTTTCAGATGAACATCTGTTTGCTGTCACTACTAAGCCACCTTGGTACGCTTATGTGGAAAATTATTTGGCAATCGGGAAACTACCAACACACCTATCATCAAGGGAAAGGAAACTTATCATCCAATGCAGTGCACGATTCACCTGGATTAGTGGATATATTTTCCACATAGGGGCTGATCTCTAGATCCAAATATGTGTGAGAGATGATGAAATATACGACATACTGAAGACAGGTCATGATGAGCCTTGTGGCGAACATTTTGTAGACCGCAGGACTGGGCATAAGATCTTACAAATGGGCTATTATTGGCCCTTAATATTCAAAGACGCAAAGAAATATATCCAGGCCTGCGACAACTGTCAAAGGATGGGTCGACCAGTCCAAGCTGATGAAATGCCCCCTGCAAGCACAAGTAGTCACAGAACCCTTCGAGAGATGGGTACTAGACTTCGTTGGCCCCTTCAACCCGAAGTCAAATCAGAAGGCCTATATACTAGTTGCAACAGACTACATGACCAAATGGGTAGAGGCAGAAGCCTTGTGAAACACAACAAAGGAAGAAATCATTAAATTTCTTTTCAAATTATTTGTATGCTGCAGATTACCCAGGGAAGTAATCACCGACGGAGGGTCGCAATTTACAACCCATAGAATCACGACCACCCTGGACAATTACCATATTAAACATAGAGTTACTTCCCCATACCACCCACAGGAAAATGAGTAAGTAGAAAGTACCAATAAAGTCTTGGAGGCAATTTTGACAAAACCAGTCTCAACAAATCGTTAGAATTGGGCAACCGAGCTTCCAAACGCCTTATGGGCTTATCGTACAATGTGTGTAACACCACTGGCTACTCTCCTTATCATTTAGTCTATTGTAAAGAACCTATATTTCCAATTGAGTTTGAGATCAAGACTCTAAGGATGACTCATGACATTGGACTGGATCTTACAGAAGCACATAAACAACACCTGCAACAACTAAATGAGTTGAACAAAGCACGATTTTCCACCCTGCAGTGCACAATTGTTATTCAACAACAAAGAGCTAGATGGAACAATAAAAATATCAAGAATAAATCCTTACAGAAAGGTGATTGGGCATTCTTTATGACTCCAGATTTCAGGATTTTCCTGGAAAATTATAGACAAGGTGGTTGGGACCATGAAATCAATGAAGTAGACAACAATGGAATTGCCACTTTAGTTACCATCGATGGGTCTGATTCTCCTTTCCTGGTAAATGGACATCGACTATGACTCTACCATCACCCACGTTCAAAAGAATCCTTCTGCTAAGAAGTAAGTAAGGACCATACTGTTTAGATTTTAGTTAGTTGGGAAGGTAACCCAACAACTTCAACTTCATAAACGATGATTTTTATCAGCATTGTACATATTGTATATAGTTTCTTTACAAATTTGATTGAGTTTTAGTCTTTTYAAGAAAGTCATTTGACGAAATAAAAACTAAAAAGATGACTGTAATTAGCACTCTTTTCTGTTCCTTGCTCATATCATCACTTCACAAAAACACAGTAAATACAAATCCTGTTTTCATAGAAGATGTACATTATCACTGATGTTCRTTTAAAATGATACGATTGTCGTTCCTTTGAAAAGAAMAACTGTTGTCACCTTTGCGCAAATGATGTTCCCTTTATGCGATTTCTCATTCCTTCGAAATAAYGATTTCTGTTCCGTCTGTTATACTGATGCTCCCTTTATAGTGTCTGCTGTTCCTTTTTYAGATAGTGCTGTTCATTTGAAAAGAAATAGATGCTGTTCCTTATACATTTTTACTGCTGTTCCTTTTTCTCAAAAGTCATGATTCTTTGTGAACAAAACATGCCATTATGCCAGTCACTCCTTTGGATATGATCTTCACTAATACATTTTCATCAACACTAGTTCTGATTTATCCTTTTGTGTGGATCATTTAACATACCTTAGCAAACTATTTCTGGATTATTTTTTCCGAATTATCTTAAATTTTGTTCACAATTCATTAACCGCCATAATTCGTTTCTTTCCCCTATATATCTACATATACTTGAATGATAATTTCTTTCATATCATAATAAGGAATCTCAAACACATTCTTACTTGGCATTCTTACACTTCTTACGCCATCCCTCACTCTTAAGGAGTAGATGAGCCTCCCTTGATAGAGCCTAAAAAAAATAAAAAAAATAAAAAATAAATCAAAACAAAATAAAGTTTTCAATAAAGTAATAAAATTCTCCCACAAAGGATAGGGGGTCTCATAACGAGATAACCTACCATGATCATCAGAGAATAACATAAGTGACATTCCCACTATGGCTACCACACCAGGGCAATGGCCTTTGGAATTTTTCCCATCAAAGGACAAGAGGTCTCATCACGAGCCGACTTGTTCACTTAGGTTATGATCTAGTGAGTGGAATTATAATCATCTAGCTACCAAACCAAGATAATGGTTTTCTTGGGAAACGACAATTCAAACTATTTATTAAGGATACATGCTCATCTATGGATTAAAAGGAAACCCCGCCGAGGCTATGGACGCCTGCTGGCAGCAGTGGCTCTGCCTGTGGTATCGAAGTTTACCTTAAACACGCCAAGTTTTTATGTGTTCTTAGATCTCCTTTTCTAAACAATGAGGCTATCATTACGGCTATATCCAACAAACAAGGGAAAGTAACAACATTATGATATGTGGAATATTTCTAAAACATATGAACAAATTTAAATTTATTCGGAATATTTTTCCCCAAACGTTTTTTGACATAAGTATGCTCCCACAAAAAATGATGATTGTTCATAATTATTACTAAAGTGATTTTTGAAAAGTAATTAATGATTGTCTTTCCAGTGGCGACAACGACATAGTAATCACATTGCACCAGAACTATCTCCCATTATTACACTCGTACTTTTGACGGTCGAGGTCGACCTTTCCATTTATGGGGGGTAAATACTCGACACATTTATCGATAGATTACAATGAGTGCAGTACATGAGGAAAAATTCACATTTTTGAAATATACAGAGTGTTGTTCTATATTTTATATTTCTATTGTTTCAAAAGTTGGTTGAGTTAAGATGCAGAAAGGAACGATAACCGTCCTCACCTACTCACAGAAAATATGGGTGGCCAAAGTGTGCGCCGAGAGCCAACATTACTACAGGTAACTGAACAGGCAAGAGGAATATTACACCGGCTGGGGTGGACAGAGTACTTCAACTGGTTGCAAGTATATGACACGAACATCATGCTCGAATTCTTCCAGAAATTGCAGGGAGGAGTCTCCATGGTTCGAGATATATGAATTCCAGTCACTGAGGAAATCATAGCAGAGGTTACAAGCCTCCCTAACACATGCATACAGTGGAATGGAATATATACAATGCTCAAAGAAGTTGTAGAATCTTTCGTAGATCTTGGATAGGAACTCCATAAAAAGGGAAAGGGACTTAACCCCAATGCTCTCAACAAGCCATGAAAAGAACTGGCAGGTGTAATACAAAGGTATGAAACCTTTGTATTACACACGATGGAAGGTACGATGTGATCCGACCACACCACCTCAAACTGTTAGCAGCACTCAATCAACAGTTAGTAATCAATTTACTATTTTTTTCTAAATGCCATGTTACATGAGGTTGCTATAAGAACATAGAAGGCCAAAGATCCTGTTACTATCATTAGCCACCATGGATTAGTAAAACCGATAGTAAATAAGGCCCTGAGTCAAACTCAAATAACCTGGGGTGATATTATCGAGGCCAATAATCCTCTACAACTGGAACAACCTGAATTACATCATGAAAACCCACTATAGGGAATTGAAGTAGAGCAGTAAGGAGAATATACTGCCCAAATGGAAGTTCCATTTCCTCAACCTAAAATTGAGGTAGAACCCATCCAATTGGCAGAGACTCAGACCTCACAGGCATAGGCATCAAAGAAAAAGAGAAAAAGGACAATTACTGTCCCTAAAACCCCCACTGAGAAGAAAAGAAGAAGAAAAGGGATAACACAACCTGGAGAAACCCAGGAAATGATACAGACAGAGCAGTCCTCACAGGAAAAAATTCAGGAAATCAGACAGACAGAACAAACCCCACAAGAAATCACTCAACAAAATACCCAACCATCACTAGAACACCTCACATAACAATTTTTCAAAATTTATGAGGTAGAAATGGCTCAGGCTCTAGGGAATTTAGGGACATCAATTGACAAAGACACAAACAGGCCCGAAGAACACCAAGAACTAGCTTCTTCTTCAAACCCTGATGTGGACCTCCTTGACATAGAGATGTCATTCCTAGAAGATACAACACATGCATAACCTCACACTGAGGTAAATAACCCTGTAGTGCAGGCAGAGCACATAGAAGAAACAAAGGAACAATTATTGACTAATCAAGGTGAGGAAAACCTTGACATTTCACAAAAATACAAAACAATAGGAAAAATCCATAGCAAAATCAGAAAGTTAAAACAAGAAAACAAGTTGTTGAGAAGAAGGGTTAAAAGAATTAAAGTATTAAAGTAGAAAGTTGGAAGACTCAAAGAAATTATTAAATAATTAAGAAAACAATTGGAGCAAGATGACAAGGCCTATGAAAGAAAGAATACCAAAAGGCCTAGAACACAGGGAAGGAACCCACTTCCTAGGAGGACAATCCATACAAGTTCTGTAGGAACACATAGAGAGTTGCATGTCCCTGAAGAGACAACAGATATGGAACCTCAGACTGAGATTGCAGCAACGGAGGAAGACGCTGTTCAAAATGAAGAAGAGATTCCTTTGGAGGCACATGAAACATAAGCTCAACTAGAAATTCTAGAAGGAGTAGCTGCTCAACCCGAGGAAGTGATTCCCACAATTTTTCCTTCTCCCCTGGAGACCACTGATGTAGAAACCCATACATATGTCCCAGCAATAGAAGAAACATCCTGTCAGACTGAAGAAGTATTTCAGTCTCCTGAGCAAAGTGCCATCATTGATAGATTGGAAGCAGAGTTGGTGCAAACCCAACAGACCTTAACACAATGCAAAAGTGAGATGGTCAATATGGAAGAACATCAAAAAGTTGTTAAACATCTTAAGACCATTTCAACAACAGAAAACAAAACTTTTTCTGAGCTTACTAGAGCCCAAGGGAAGGTGAATAAGGTACAAAACCAATTAGATAAATCTTTGGAGAAAATCAAATAAATTTGTGATGTATACAATGATGCAATAGATTGCAGGGCTCCTGCTACTAATTATACCTTGTTTTTATTAGAGCGTTATTTGTTGCTGAGAGTGAAAGCTATTAGAGTAGGTAAACCAATTAAATTTACCACTGTCTCTGAGTTTGTTTCATGTTTTAGAGAGTAGGAAGAGAAAGTGAAATACTTTCTATATGAGCTATACCTACATAAATTCATCTTGGAAGATAACACGAAAGAGAACCCTGGTCCTTTTATTGGGGACATATAGTTCCAAGCATTTTTGTCCTTCACCAAAAACCAAATCAAGTGGGAAAAAGCACATAAGACCTTTATGAAAAGGGAGACTGGGTTAGATATCTGGATCAGAGGGGAACCTCCAAAATCCTTCCAATCCATCATGCACAATAGGACATTTATGAAGAGGGAAGGTGTGGTAGAATCTTTGGCCCCTATCCACCGACAATTTACACGTTCATGCATAACATATTTTAGGGAAATTAAATAAGAAGCTCTTGCTACTTACAAACTAATATGGTATGCGTCCTCAAATGAAGTCAAGAGCAGGGAACCCTTTGGTTTGAATAACTTTTTTGCAACTACCTTTAGAGTGGAAAGGTACACCAGAATGATCCAGAAGGAAGGACCTGCCTGGATTGGGTGTAGATATAATCCCCCTATTATTTGGTTTCCTCCAGAGGGTTATCAAAGATATTATCAAATTAAATAAATATCATTATACATTAATTTGACACACAAGTCTAATTTTAGAGGAAATCAGAAGTAAAGAAGGCCAAATTTCAAGGGAGGTTGAAGTCTTTTGGTGATGTGTTCTAAGCTATGTTATTTTCAGGTCATCTTACCTTTTTCGCTATAACTTTTTTTCTAGAACGATTTAGATTCTTAAATTTCTATGGTATTGAGAAGACATATCAAGGTACCAGTGGTAAAAGTTTAAACTCTTTATTCGCTACAATTATGGAGATACACTCTGTGGAATATATGGTTTTTAACCAGTCCTGAAGCTAGTCAATAAACAAGTGTTTTGGGTAAAACAATAATAAATTATTCATAGAGAATCCAAATTAAGTGGGACCAATTTCATTGGAAATATAACTGACTTTGGTTTCTTGTGTGCGATTTTCAGAATCTGATGTTAAATATTGAGCACGGGTTATTATGTACAAGTTCGCTCTCCTGAATAAACCATAATTGAATAAATTCTACCATTGTTTCTATAAATTCTTTTTGGGGAGGATTCAAGGAGTGGAACTTGGAGGAGTTTCATAGAATACATTGAGTAATATTATCTACAGGATCAGAGTATTCCAAGAATTGAATAATTACAAAAGTTGAAGAAGTCTCAGGAAGCATTATTAGGCTCTATGTGATGGTTGGTTGATGGTGATGATTTAATGTAAAGTTTTATTATCTCTCATATATTCTTGGGTGGAAGGAAGGGGAAAGGATGGAGAGGTCAAAACTCTCTTGATATTGGAGGATTGTATCTTCCTCTTGGAGGTTTATCCCTCCCTTTATATTTGGAATATGTAGCTATCTTTGGAAGTCATTACTTCCCATGAACAATAACTATTGATTATTTCTCATATATTGTGCATGGTGTATGATGGTGTATTGGTTTAACTCTTATTCTATTGTTCATTTCTCATTGGATATAATTGAATGGTTTAAGTACAAGTTGAAAAGGTTTTTAAATTGTACTTGATACTGATTCACCCCCCTCTCAGTATCAACAACATCTTGTAGGTTATGAACTGTGGTCCTTGCTGCAAAAGTTAAACGTGGACAATTCCTCCTTTAGTGAGGTTCTCCACACTGCCAACATTTTAATGATTCTCTGAGGATGTCCCAAAACTTCTTGGTTCCCAGATTAACTATTCTCCCACCCCCTTGGGTGTTCTGGTTATTGGATTGAAAATATTTCCTTGGGAAATTCTTTGTTGCATTCCGGAAAGGGGCCGCTTGAAAGCCATTCTTCAGCTGATTCATTTTGTCCTGTTTCTTATCTGTCCAAGCCTTGGGAAGTTCAGACTATTGTTTGTACTATTCATAGCACATTCGAGCCTTTATAAAAACTTCACTTAAGGTTTTGGGGTTGTCGAATTCAATTTTTTCCTTATAGGACTGTGGTAAGCAGCTTAGGAACCACTGGATTTTTACTTTGTCTTCCCTGATATAAGGCACAAATATTAATAACTCAAGAAATTTGTTTATCAAGTCATCCATGGTCATCTGGATGAGTCTTAGCTCATAAAATTCTTTGGTCTTTATCTTGTAATAACTTTCTGATAAATACTATTTCTTAAAGTATTTCTTTAAATTCCACCATTCCATCTATTTTTCCTTTAATCCTTTGGCCAAATTCAGGTCCTGCCACCATATACTCGCCTTTCCTTTCAGGTTATAAATGGCCATTCTGACCTTCATGTTGCTGGAATAATTGTAAATATGGAAATACTTTTTTATGTCCACTAATCATGGTTCAACCTCCTCCCCTGTCCTGGATTCTCCATCAAAGGTGGACAGTTTGATTTTATTAAATTCACCCTCCAGGTGATCCACCTGTTTCCTTTTCTTTCCTGTGGTTGTTTTATTTTCTACTGTTGGGTTTCCTTTGGAAGAACTGTTCTGGTTTTATGCTTCAGGACTAGAATTTTTGGAGGCTCTTTTGCTGACCTCTTCGCCCTTGTCATTGTATTTTGGGATATTCTTTGTTACTATGCTATGCAACAGTACTTCATTTATTTCCTGCTGGTCTTCGTGTGCCTTTTTTATTTTCTCATTATCTTCCTTGAAAGCTTGCATTTCCACGATAAGGTTCCTTATTGTTTCCAGAACCTGGGTGGCTGAACTTCCTTCACTTTTCTGCCCAGGATCTCTAGGAGGTCCTTGATCGTGATTCTCCTCGAGTCTGATCTCCTCTTCATTCTGTGCTTCCATTATCACAAAATAATTTTTTTTTGTTTGTTTATAACAATAAGTGTTTTTGTTAGTTTTTCATTAAACGAAAATAACATGTACTAAACAAAAATTTTGGCCCTTCTTTGAGTTCCAAGTGTTGTAACCTTTGCTCTGATACCATATGTAATGTTCCCCAAATTTACCAAATAATGTTTTTTTTTTATTAAGGACATTAAATCTCTTTTCCTCTTTGAACAACTTATTTCGAAAATCATAAACTAAATATATGTAGGTAGCTTTGTCATCACTATTGACTTTCTCAAGGTTTACGTTTACCATTTTATTCATACAACCATAATATCATATATAAGAGAATTTATCTCTAAATTATTCCATGCTACATAGTACCCACATATACAATAATTAAGGGATAGCTTCGCTATACCCTAGTATCCTAGCTAAAAACATTCCTATACATTAGGGAAAGTATAAAGGGTTAACATTTAAAATATTAAAACCCCAACTAGAATTTCCATCATCTCTATGCATAAGCATTACTTATACCATATAGGAGTCCTATACAAAATAGGGTTCAAAGCATATGCATACGCCTTTATCGAATATATTGCAGACTTTAATATAATGGTGGATTTACATGTTTAAATTTCTAAGTAATATACTTCGTGGAAAAATGTCTATGGTTCAACCTCCGACCACTATAACCACAGTACTAAAATATGGTTAACGATTGACATCATTAAGAATCCCAACGCTAACAGTTATTCCTCCCGAGATCGATAACATGATTGAACTTGATGGTCAGACCTTTAACTGAATGAGAGATGGGCACGCCAAATGGGTATAGTCGCAACCCTAGCTTAATTGTCCTCACATTCTGCAATAACTTGGTAT
The DNA here is from genome assembly GCA_010110895.2 of Picea sitchensis. Taxonomy (NCBI): domain Eukaryota; kingdom Viridiplantae; phylum Streptophyta; class Pinopsida; order Pinales; family Pinaceae; genus Picea; species Picea sitchensis. Next base: position 31,815 of record SNQJ01S0094223.1, read on the forward strand.
GAAGTCGATTAAAGGATTTGTCAGACACTGATTAAAACCTCTGTCTAACCTATTAATGACTACTTGCAAGAGTACCACCCGGGAGCTATCGCTTGGCCACCATGTTTAATACAAATCGTGCCACCTCCATCGTGTCACATGGCATTGTACTATTTTGTAGCCCTCACTAAAACGTATCTGGCGAAACCAAGTAGGTAAATGTAACACTTCCCTCCATAGATGTCAAGTGTTTTTCTCTGCGCATTATTCATTCCTCTGTTCTTG
>SNQJ01S0094224.1:8635-36850 GCA_010110895.2 Picea sitchensis
AGTTGAAAAGAAAACTTTTAACATTTTTATTCTAACATATCAATATGAGCATGAGAATGTAACATAGCAATATGCAATGATGCAAGAAAAGAATATGTAAATCATAAGAATGTATGCAAATCAAATCAAAATGAAACTATACCACCATGATATGCAAGATGCAACATATACAATGCAATGCAGGATGCAAATGCCTAACCTAACCTACCCAACTAATCTAGGTTAGTCTCTATGCTAGGCATAATCATATAACCAGTAAAACCATGCTAGCAATTTATCACAACACCTACCCTTGTGCTTCATCATAAACCAAAACAAGCATAAGTCAAGCACAAAAGGAACATGAGTCAAAGCATACATTATATCATAACTAATTATAAAGTCTAACTCATGGAGGTGGGAGGGTGGGAAAAGATTATGCAAGTCACATTAGCACAAGAATGCTCAATCCATCTCTGAATAGGGTTTTGATAAGAGAAATATGCATAAGGCTAGCTCAAATATTATGAAGATTGAATGCCCTGGATCTTATCGCTCCCCAAGGCTTCAGAAGAGATGAACAGGAATCTAGAGGATGACTAACAATTACTTATTGGAAGGTTGAAAGATTGAGATATCAAACTTCTTCTTAAAGCATTCAACCTACCCTTAAATTCCAATAAAACAGTTTACCTTGTAGACAACTTGGGACAAGGAACACATTTCCCAGCTATAACCTCAATCACATATCAAGATAAAGGAAAATAAGGAGGTTGGAAAGCCTCATCACAAGTATCCTACTCCAGAAAAATCATGTCCTTACCCACATCAAAATTGGAGCACAATGGTGGTTGAAATTTTTCTCCATAGAATAAATCCAAGTGCTCAAAAGAATAAGCATCAAACTCCCCAGGGTATGACCAGAAATCATCATGAGAGTGCTACAGTAGGTCATCCTTGGTTGGTTGGAAAAACTATGTAATCATGTCATCTTCATAATTCCTATGTAATCATGTCATCTTCATAATTCCAAACCTTTGAATCAATAGCAATCACACATGTTTTTTGTAAAGGCAACATTTGAAAGTAATCTTCAATATCGTAAATGAGATCTTCACCAAGAAAAATCACCTCCCATTTACATCTCCCAACATGTATAAACTCATCAATATGCTAAAGCATATCATCATTATCATTAAAACATGAAGGATCTAGTGCATCCAAGGGTTCCTTTAGTACTCATTCATATTTTGAATCATAGAATAGAGCATCGTCAAAGTCTTGGAAAGGGAAATGACTTACCACATTCTTGTCTTCATGTGTAGGAGGAAAGGAAACTTGGATGACTTCATCAAATGGAGGATAAAACAACAGTGATTCATCTCCATGAGGAGCTTCTTATTTTTCGACATGTTCACAAGGAAACTCATATTCTTCTTGGTAATCTTCCTCATGATTTACCTATTCATGCTCTCATTCTTGAATCAAGTCTTTGTTGTCTTCAATATAATCATGAGGCAATTCTTGATACTCTTCATAAGTTACTTCCCCTTTCATGTCATAGAGCATGTCAGAGTCTTCTTCAGTGGTCCATGTTTTTAGGAAGGTCTCTTCAAATTGCACCATGGTCTTGATGCTTTTATCAAGGAGACCACCATACCATGTTCTAGCAGCATCATGAAGAGTGGTTGCAAAAAGTTTCATCACCAAATCTTCAACCTTATCATCGACATGATTTAATTGAAAGAAGGAAAACAAAATACTCATATGTTCATCGACAATAGTCTCATTATTACCAGAAAAATTGGGCAACCATTTCCTTCTGTACTCAGGAAGCATTCGCGAGGGTACCCTGGGATCTCATTCATGTCCAAGGGTTTGAAAATATCACATGGATCCCATGGAGAATCCATGGTTGGTTGTTATAATGATGTTCGGTATGGGTTGTCACCAATGGAGTCGCCGAATAATCCTTCTAGGATCATCAAAGGAAGTGAGGGAATCACCCTAAATGGAGTTGCCATGTAAGCTTGTAAGATAAGGGCTTCAGGAAAATCTCACCAAGATGTGTCATTGAGGAAAAATGACTTGATTCTCCCTCACAATAACACCAAAATGTTATTGTAGGAATTGCACTTATTCCAAATCCCCAACACAAGGCCCCAAATCTGCATAACTATAGGAAATCCTACCATTATTACCTTAGTAATAAATATCGTCCTTTTAGTGATGGAAGAGGTCCACCACAAGGGAGGCTTCCTTGGTGACCTCAAGGGATCAAAGTGGCAAGTTTATTAGCCAAGCCCACCATCCCCTCTCTTGATCACCTAAGTTAAAGTTTATGTCTATGAAATTGAGGAAGAAAAAGGTGTTTTAGGTACCTGCCTGGAACAATAACAATTATAGCATGTGTATAGTGATTTCCAAGTATCGGTATGAAATCTAAAGCTCAAGAGACAATAGACAATGAAAATAAATGATATCTCATACAAAATTATAGTGATATAATAGTTCACAACAACAATTAGAGTTTTGTAATAGAAGCAAGTTAGAGAGATCATAATTGCATGAAATGACAAGGAAAATTTATCACATATCCAATAGATCAATATCCAAGTGTAACAAACAATTTTTTAGTATATTAAGTTAATTTTAGGCTAGTGTATGCAGAAAATTAGATGGTTGTAGCAATGTTTTGGACCAGCAGCACTAAAATTACCGAATTAGCCTAAGTTGGAGTTAGGAAAAGTTAGTGAAAACTTTAGAGAGAAAAAATTGATGATTGTTTGATCACTTTCCTTCACAAGAGAGCAAATAAACTAGTTCCTTTTGGGCTATGGAGTATTTTGTAACAACAATAAATATGCAGTTGGAGAATGATGATAGCAATGCCTAAGAGAAAGGGATTGAAATCTAAGGTGCTAGCACCTTAGGGCCTTAGATTTCAAGAAAAGGTTGCTAGAGTGCAATCACTTTTGGGCTCTAGCAACTCTTTCTTCCCTTCTTAGATTCTTCAATAATGTCACAACAAGTGTCTAGAATCAAACTCCTAAAGTGCTAGCACTTAGCGATTTAGGAGCTTAAATCCAGGTAGGATTTCCTTCAAAAACTAATGGATGTAATTATCCTTATGAGAGGAGGAAGCACCTTATGCTCCTCTCTTAGGGTCTTAACCAAGCAATAAATCTTCAATACGAACAAGTAAATTCACAATAAAGCATTAATGACATGAAAATTGCATAAATTTACTTACTTCACCAAGATAATGAAAAGAACAAACCCTAACTATAGAAAATTCCTCCAAAAATCAGCAAAGAGATATCCAAGTGTGTCCTCCAAAGGCTAGTGCATGAGTAAAAGAGACCAATAGCACAAAGAATAGTGAAAATTTTAGAACTCACTCTCACATGTGTGAGAGAAGTTGTGATCTTCTAAAATGAGTCTTTGGTTAGCCATATTTATATGGGAAATCCTAACCATGAAAAGACTCAATTGAAAAGTCTTGTCTATTCACAAGGGGGCATACTTCTTAATTTGTCTCTTTTCATTTACAAAATTTAAATTTTACATAAGATAAAACCCTAAAAGTGTGACGGCATGCCATAAGGGGGTGATGTTGACATCTAGGAAGGTGACATTGAGGCTGAAAGGTGGAATGTTAGGCCTCCAAAGGCCATACATAATGCCCACATGTGCCCAAATTCCATGCCAAGTCTCCTCCTCCACTAAACCATCTCCATCAAGCCCTAGCCCTCCAAGGGTGACTTCAAGAGATAGGCAAGTGGCATTTATGCCTCCAAAGGCTAACGTCCAAGCGGAAAATGGTGCGAACTCATCATCTAGTCATGCCAAGGTGCCTCCAAAGGCAATGCTCTCCATCCTCAAGGTGCAACTTCCATCATCTCTTGTGCACTAGGCATGGGGTCTAACATCCATCATAGGGCTCCAAAGCCCAAATGGAGGTTCGAAGAAAGTTATCTCTTCACAAATACGTGTTCACTAGACAAGGTCCTACAAAGACAAATAGATGCACCCTCCAAGGGTCCACAAGTCACAAGAATCATGCTAAGTAAGTCATATCTAATACAAGAACCACCCAAACATGTGCATCAAACCCCCTTTTTCAAATTAAACAAATGCTTGAAGAACTTATAAGTTTTTCCCAATTTAGGTATGGGAGGGGTGTCATGGTGCCATATTGGATAAGTCAATCCCCAAGTCAAGGGACTTTTTCCAAGAGGAACCTATCTAAGTCATGTAGTGAGTGTGAGGTGGATTTTGGGGCAAGACTTCTAGGTGTGGGGTCATTGACATACAAGGGTTTGTATTGTCTCATTTATGGCTGGCTTTGTAGAGGATGCATTTTCTCTTGAGTTAACCAATATTTGTGTTCCACATTTTTGTAAACCCCTTTTTTTCCATCTTTTAATCCCTTCTTTCATTTATAATTTGCAAATTTGAGGCTCCCCTTTAAGGGTTTCCAAGCTTTAGTATTACTTTTGGGACCGAGGCGAGCACTAAATGAGTAGAGATCAAGTTGGACTAGATTTTAGTGGTCCTTATTTGCTATGTTCACTTTCTTTTTAGCGTCATTTTCTTATTCTTTTATAGCAATTGAAATCTACCTATGGTTCGTCAGCCCCTTCTTCCCATGAAATGAGGTACAATCCCTTCTTGGGACAATGAACCAGGAAACCCAAAAGAAAAGGAAATAGAGGGGTAGAATGATGGAAGGTGGTAAGAATGGACGGGAATGGTACGATGACTCTTCAAAGAACCACCCAGTAGCAACCCTTTTCCGAGGGTGAACTACTTACTAGGAGACCATGTCACTCACCAAGGTGAAACTAGACAAAAGGTATAAATTCAAAGAAAACGTTTAGAAATCAAGAAAGGATTCATTGCAACATGCTCAAATGATTCAAGTATGAAAATGACACTTACCATGATAGCATATTTGTTACCTCATGGAGCAAGACCCGTTGTCTTCTTGGACCAAGATGATGTGGTGGATGATGCTCTATTATTGATGATGAACGATGAGGTGCTCATAAAAAAAATGGGGCCCTCTAAGCTCTGTTGGTCAATTTGACTCTCGGCACTCCATATCTGTTACATGTGGGCCTCGAGATATGATCTCATTATTTACCCCTAGCCTGGGGGGTAACAAGACTTATGTGTTGACAGTTTCCATTTCCATGGTCTTTTGATTTTTATGCTTTCCTCGTGAGGGGAGAAATGTAACAATTGACCAGATGTCATTTAACCGCTCTGAATCGGAGGAAAATCTAAGTCCTACCATATCGTTTATTGAAAACTATCAAATCATTGGTGTTGGAATGTATCCTTCACTCATGGAAACATTTAATTTTCCATCATCAGTTTCTTATATTTGCACTACCCCGGTCAGCTACCAAAAGTTGAGCTCCTTGGTCCTTGTTACACAAGTTGGTTCATTTAGAACCTCATATTTGTAAGATCTATGGGTGTTACCCTCATCGATTTGATCGATATAAGCTCATGTGCTTGTCAGGATGGCCATGTGACTATTTGCAGAAGAGATCACTTAACGAGCAATCCAACAAGCTTCTGCAGACTCTGATTCAACTTCTTCATGGATGGAAGAAGACAATAAGTTCCCAGAGCCTATTTGGGCTTAGAATTCTTTGAATTCCCTTGACTATCTTGATATTGTCTTTCCTTCTGATGAAGTTATTATAGAGGCGATGAAAGGGATAGAATGGCCATGGGAGGATATGCATCATCAATCATACTTCCTCCCTGAAATCAATCGTACCGAAAGCAGAAAATTACGGCCAGTCATGAGTAGAACTGTTGATCAGTTCGTGAACCTTTTTGTAAAGAATGGTATATGTTAGTCCCTAAAGTTGCACTTGACTATGAGAGGGCAAGCTAGGGCATCATCGGTTTATTGCAAAATGTTTAGGAGGTTTTTATAATTTGGTTTTTTGAATGAGGTGGTTGAAAACTGGCTCAAGGTTACAACATAACATGAAAATCAAGATCAGAACATAGTATATCCCATTGACTGAGTAAAAGGTAGGCACATAGATGGATTAAACCAATAATAAAAAGAGAGGATGAAGCCTTCAATTTATCAACTTCACATAAGTTCTTGTCTTAGAATATCATAAAGAAACAAGAACATCAACTTGAAATTAATTCCCACGGCAAATTCTTTACTGTATTAATTATCAATCAAGAAACAAATGCATTACAGTCTGAATAATGAATTCAAGCACGAAGAAAGAAAAATAGAGTAGAAAAGAGTGTTTAACCATCCATATGCCTTTATTATTAAGTGTCAAATAGAACATAAATGCATTTACAAGGAGGTTCACAAAACAAGCCCTCTAGATCTCCAATTTTTCGACCCGAACAGAGTCTTTCCTCTGCCTATTTAAACTATCCACAAAAACCCCCGATCCTATTTTCTAGAATGTTTTTAATGACTAGATATAGATAGCATCTATCTATTAGGGAGGTTAGCTCAAAAGAGCATTTACATTCCAAAAATAGATCATTGCTCAACAGCTTAATATCGTATGATCTTGTCAACATTACATTCAATTCTACAAAACAGGGATTAGTTTGATCTAGTCATACATTTCGAGGTCTTTGCATTTCACAAGCCAAAACGAGTAGACACTGCCATATTCCCTGAAAAACATCAAAATTATGATTGTACTAATCTTCATGAAACTTCTAGGGTATGATAACAATAGTAGCTTTGGCAGTTTTCTGTTTGAGCTTTGTGGTAAGCACGACATTATGCCAATAGAGTCTGAAGTTTATTTCTCTGATTTCTTTGAGCAATTCCCTTTGCTCTTTTTTCTTCTTCTTGAAACCTTTAATTCTTTCTTACTGACAAGCACTCCATTGTTCTATATGAGTCTTTTCTCTTTTCAACTGTCTCACTATCTTCTGGAATTCCTTGATCCTTTCTCTATCAGTTCTGACTTTGACCTTGAATTCGGGGAACTCTTCAGAAGGTGCAGGCTCATTCAGATTTATGGCAACCTTGGGTTCTCTCAATTTCACTTGGTATTTAGAAACCAATCCTGAGGTGTGTTCTTCATTAGAACTTGTTGAATCTGTGGCTTCTGGCATATCTGATATGTGATCTGAATCTACAAGGTAACCCTTTTTATTTTCAGGGATCTCATTGATACCTTTAGCAATTTCTTTAGCTTTTTCCATTCTGGTTGTAGCTCTTGTGACAAGTCTTGTCGATGATGAAACAATATGTTTACCTATTTTTGTTGGTTTCTTATGCAATGGAGGTCTTTTTGCTTTTTTCCTTGTACCTGCTTCAGCATCTTTAGAGTGATCTTCTATAACTATGACATTTTCTTCTTTGATTGAGGGATTGAACATGGCTTTGAACTTAGACCTGTATTTGTTGGTAACCCTAGTAGAATTCCTTCTAGGGTTTTGAGACACAGGCACACCTTTATTCTTTTTCCTTTTAACTACAGAGCTCTTTCTACTGGTTGAAGGTGATTCATGCTTGACTATAGTTTGAATATCAAAATATTCATCTGAATCTTCTTCCCCTTTAACATCTTCCTCAGAAAACATTTCAATTTTTGGATCCAATTTTGGTATTTTACCTCTGTTATTCCTCGTCACCCTGATAGCAGGCACTTCCTCTTTAACAGGGGTTTCATCAATTGAAATATTTTGTTTTTATGTAACAGTCTTTTTTCCTTTGTCTTTCTTCTATTTGTTGGACTGTGGATCAGGATTAAAGGATTGCATGAGCTAGCTCCAAGGTTTTTGTATTTCTCTCATAGCAGACACGACTAGAGTCTTAATTAAGACCTGATGAAACAGACCGCTCTTCGCATTGGAGGAGAGTGACTGCACTCTTTTTGACATTTTTGTCAAGCTTTTGAGTAGAAAGTAAGGCAGATTTAAAGGATAATCGCCATTTAGGTGCATTAATAACCTAATCTAATAGATATAAATTAGTGAGAATCTGCCTTCACAAGTGACATACCTATGTATAACGATCAAAGCAGTGTGCCATTCTGGTCTAATCCAACTGTGGGGAACTCTCTTTCTCCAATTTGGATTTTGTTTATCTGGAAGTAAGAATTGGTTGACGAACTCTGTAACCACATGCTCCTTCTTCCACCATCGTTCTCCTCCAACCACCAATTTGCAAGCTTTGGCAATTGTTTGTTCTATCACCAACATTAGCATCTTCTTGATCTCCACTTCATAACCATCAAATTTTTGTGCAAACTCCATAGAGACATGTTCATCGTGACCTTGGAAAGTGGTGAGGAATTCAAACCAACCTGCGTCTCTGAACCTTTGAGCCATCTGAGGATAAGCTTCGAGAAGTTTGGCACCCTCGGGTTCTAATCTGACCACTTGTCTGCTCCTCTTAGGCGCCATCAAAACACAATGCTACAACTAGCACTGCTCGGATTCTGAATATGCTACCTGCAATCTATTAATATATAATTATTCTCCTGAGAAAACATCTTCGCTTAAAATTCAACAAAATCGGGATGAAGAGTGACTATTTCAAATCATGATCTTTGGAATTGAACGATTTGAAATGAGTCCTTTGCAAGTACAGAGTGATCCGATCATGTAACAGTTTGAATCATCAAATGATTCGAGAGCCATCATGGGACACATGTGAACTCTTAGTCCACGACCTGGGTAATCATAACGAAATCTGGGTGGCAGACACATATTAAGGCATAATTATATTTGCGCTATGGGAATAATGTTATTCCAATAGCGCTATTAATGACTTAGCATAATTTGAATTTGTAAAATTCAAACAGGCATATGAAGTGACACATTATTCAAACCATGTCTTAAAACTCCAAACTTAAAGAAATTATCCAAAAAGCTAAAACGCAAACCATAACAAGATGAAAACAATCATTTAAATCAAATGAAAGCAGATAATGAAGTGCGGGTAGGAAGGGTTTAGGATTAGGATTTCTAACAAAATCAACAGCAAAATTAGAGACTAACACTGGCTCCTTCTGGGGATGGAGTTTTGATACTAAACTCCAAGAACTGCAGACCAATGCCTTTTCCTTTATTTCTGATTTGTTGATCTCTCTGCATTTGTCAGTCTTTATTCGTAGCATAACTATAAAAACAAGTCCATTGGGTATATGGAGTCGTTATTGAAAAGAAAACATATTGTACTAACTGAAAACCTGATGAGTCTTTAGAGAAAATAGTGCTTCAAGAACCTCCCATTCACTGGGCCTCCAAAAGTTTTTGTGTTGTCTAAATTATGCAGGAGAAAAGTGTTATTTTCCATTACCTTGGCTATTCTAAAAGGACCATACCATAGGTTATCAAACTTACCATGTTTTGTTTTATCCTCTCTCTTGGCATCCCATCTTAACACCAAATATCCCTCATTGAAAACATATTTCTTAGTTCCCTTATCAAATGTAGCCTTGACTTTGCTCTAGTGAGCAGCGGCTTTCTGATTCACTTGTTCTCTGACCTATTGAACTTCAATCATCTGAAAAATTTTCCTTTGGAGATCATTGGGTTCTTCTAACTCTTCTTGTAAAAACTTTAAAATAGGTAGGCCCAATTGAGTTGGAAGAATAGATTTTGTCCCATATACCATCTAGAAAGGAGAGGTCCCAATAGACTTCTTGTTGTTGATATGATCATCCCATAGGGAAAACTTTAACTTGGAATCCCAAGATTTTTTTTATTTTCTTCCAGTAGTTTTTTTATAATCCTTATCAGAGTCTTATTGGAAGATTCTGCTAACCTATTCCATTGGGGGTAGTAGGGAGTAGAATGAACCAATTTGATACTATACTTATTGTAGAATTCAATCATGGAATTCGATTTAAAATCCTGTGCATTATCAGTGACTAGTTTTTTAGGACAGCCAAATCTGGAAAAAATATATCCTTTTAGAAAGTCCATGATTACCTTGTCTGTTGCATTCCGAGTCAGAATTGCTTTGATCCACTTCATAAAGTAATCAGTGGCTGTAAGGATCCATCTATGTTGTCCTGATGATGACGGATTGATCTCTCCGATGAAATCCAAGCCCCACTGTCGAAATGGTCCATGAGTGACGATTGATTTTAAAGGCAGGGACATAAGTTTCTGCTTTCCAGCAAATTTCTAACAAGGTTCACATGCCCTGACCCGAGAAAAAATATATGAGAATAGAACAGGCCAATAATAGCCTGCCCTAAGAATATTGAAGGCAGTAGCCTTCCAATGGTGATGACCTCCACACACACCATGATGTAGATCATCAAAAATTTGTTCAGCTTCTTTTTCATCAACATGCCTCAACAAGAAACCATTAGGATCTTTCCAGAATAAGATCTGATCAATAATGCAAAACTTCACTGCTCTTAACTTTAATGATCTAAATTTTGATTTATCCAACTCTGGGGGAGATTGAAAATTCAGCAGAAAAAATACGATATCTTTGTACCATGGTGAAGAAACATACTTGTTGTTTACCTGTGAACTTGTTTCTTCAATCTGGAAAGAAGAATCTTGTGTCTTGTCTGAAAGATGGTACAACCCAATTGCTTTGCAATTAGATTCTGTCATTAATTTGGCAAGGCCTTGACATTTTATCAGTTGAGTAGGCTTTATGGTGAGATCATACTCGATGATTTTGGTTATCCATTTACCTCTCTTTCCTTCACAGTCAGGCTGAACCAATATTTCTTTGACTACACTGCTTGGGACATAAGTTGTGATCTCAGATTGAAGGATATATACTCTAAAGGACTTCAGAGCCTTTACCAGGGCATAATCTTGTTTCTCCATTATGTCATACTTCAATTCAAAGTCTCTAAGGGTTTTGCTAAAGAAGGAGATGGGCTGCTCATATCCTTGCTCATTTCTTTGCAGGAGGACAACAACTATGGTGTTTTCTGATGCAAATGAGAAAATCATGAATCCTTTGGAATAATCTAGACTAATGAGAACAGGGGCTTGAACAAGAGCCTGCTTAATTCTTTCAAAAGATTCTTTACCTTCAAGTATCCACTTAATTTCTACATCCTTTTTCAACATTTCAATAATGTATTTGATAATCTCTGCAAAATTAGGTATAAACCTCCTCAAAAAGTTAATTTTACCAATGAATGACTGAATAGACTTCTTGTATCTCAGAATATCTATTTGTTGGATAGCCTTGACTCTTTCTGGATCTATTTTAATACCTTCGGGGGAAACAATATTCCCTAAAAGCTTTCCTTCCGTCATGGCAAAGTGTGATTTTTTAGGATTAAGTGATATGCCATACCTTCTACATTTCTCAAAAGTCTACTTCAAGTGTTGTAAATGTTCTTCATCGGATGCTGAAAATACAGTGATGTCATCAAGATAAATAACCACAAACCTGTCTTTTTCACCAATAAAAGCAATATCCATAGCCCTTTGAAATGTGGCTCTTGCATTCATCAGTCCAAAGGGCATCTTTTCATACATAAAAGTGCCCCATGGAGTGGTAAAAGTTGTTTTCTTTTTATCTTCCTCCACTACTGATATTTGATTGTACCCTGAGTATCCATCAAGCATAGAGATCCTCTTCACGCCAATAACTCTCTGTAAGATATGATCCATTTTTTGTAATGGATAATTGTCTTTCAAGGAGCACTTGTTCAAATTCCTAAAGTCCACACAGAGCCTTATCTCTATGTTCTTCTTCCTGACAGGCACAAGGTTGGATACCCATTCATTGTATCTCAGTGGCACTATGATTTTGGCTTCTAATAGTCTTTTCAACTCCTTTTCTATTATGGGTAATAGTAGAGGATTAAATTGCCTAGACTTTTGCTTAACAAGTCTAGACCCAGGTTTCAGAGGAATTTTGTATTGTATGATATCTGTATCAAACACTTTCAAATCTTCATAAGACCAGACGAATATATCTGAATATTTCTTCATTAACTCAACATATGTTCTTCTCTGTTTCTGTGACAATTTCTTAGATATTTTGACCAACCTGGGATTTGTATCAAGACGGATGTCACAGTCCACTACATTTGTTTCTTCTGTTTGGATAATAGCCTTCCTGGAAACATCATTGTGATTGAACAACCTCTCTAGTGGAACCAAACCTTTAGGCATATGGTTTATCTTTAGTTCAATGATTTTGTGCCCAACAAAAGTATCTTGAAGGACCTCTACAGCATGTATTTCTGCTTCACCATTTTCATCATCCTGATCTATTGAAATGTTAGAAAAATCTTCAATAGTTTTCAAGAATCTTTGAATTTCCTCGTCATCTTTAAAGACTTGCCAATGTTTTATATTATCTACTGTTGAGGGTCTGTGTTTGACCTCAACTTCAAACTTCATATTAGGAAACATTTGAGTTTTAAAGTTGATGGCTGCAAGTGCCAAAGAGTCAGCCTGTTGATTTAAATTTTTGTGCACAAAAGTAATATTGAATGCCAAAAATAAATTATCCACATAATCCCACGCCTCATTTCTATATTGTTTCAACCTTTGTTGTTTGGTCTGATATATATTTTTGATCTGATGAATAATTAATTCTCAATCTCCAAAAAACAGAAAGTTTATCTATACTCATATCTTTTGCAGCTTTCAAACCTAACAGTAAGGCTTCATACTCGTTGATGTTATTGGTGGTATCAAATTCAAGTTTATATGACATACGAATCACTTCCTTAGTAGGGGAAATGAAGACAATCCCAGCTCTGGAACCTTCTTTAGAACATATTCCATCAAAATACATTTTCCAAATAAAATTATCTTTACTATCTCCAACTGCAGTTGTTGTCTTCCTAACTGATACTTCTGCCATTTCATCACTCATATGAAAAATAGAAGAACCAAGATCGCCTTCATCAACATATATAGGATGATTAGTGGGGTTTTCATGATCACTTACCAAATAATCCAGTCTTACTTCTCTGTATAATCTTCGTTGTTCCCCACCAAAAACAGGTATGGTTTCATAACTAAGATCCATATGTAGAGTACCACCCACCTTCTTTGCCCAAGATCTTTAAAGAAGCATTCTGAATTTTGGTGGTATGTCAGCCACAATAACATCTAATACCACACTTTTCATAGGTAATTGGGAAAGAGTAACAACCACATCTTTCATAACTCCAAGGCATTTGACTTTCTTAGAGTCAAAAGAATATAGATCGTGATATGGTCTAGTAATGTCCAACCCTAGTTTTTCCATCACCACCTTAGGCATGACATTATGTGAGGCATCATAATCCATTAGGTAGTTGTGAAATATCTTGTTATGGACATTTAACGAAATGTAGAATGGGGGAGAGGCATCAATTATGTCTTCAATGTGAGGTCCAATAGTTACAGTAGGGTTTTCATCTTCTAGATTGACTATATCTGAAAAGGTAACTTGAGCTGGAGACTGTAGAACCTTGAGGACAGTCTTTCTGAAGGGTTATGTTTTCATAAGTCCTAATAATGGCACTGAAATCTTGATTTTTTTGATTTCATGTTCTAAACTGAAAGAAGAAACATTTCTTTCTGGTTCCTTCATGTCAGCAGTATTATCCTTGGCAAGTTGTTTCAATGGTTGATTGGCCTTAATCTTAGGACTTTCTTTAATGATTCCCTTTTTAACTGGAGTACTGGCCTTCTTTGTGGAAACAGGTGTATCCATTGTAGGTGCATTTGAACCAGATCTGAGATTATATTTCTTCCTTTTAGGTTCCTTTTGGATGATCTCATCAACATCCACTTCCTCAAACTAGTTAAAAATCAAAGCATCTTCATAATCTTGTTGTGTCACATGCATAGGAGATGCTTCAAAATCATTTAGGTGAACTACAAAGTCATCTTTTGTATCATCTTCATCCTCCTGCTCATCTACTTCATTATTCTGAAAAGGAGGCAAAACCTTTTGGTCATCTTGATTTTTTCTTTCCCTTGGTAAGATTTGAGGTGCATTGTTCGGCCTCCTGTACTGATTTTGGTTTCTGTATCCACCCTCCTTTGTAGGTCTACTGGGTTTTTTTTGTTCCATCTTCAACCTTGCCATTTCAGATGTCAAATTTTTCAACATCTTAGCCATTTCATCCATCTTAGAATCAGATGTTGTATTAGAAGATGAAGGCAACTCTTCTTTTTTCTTTTTTCTATCTCTATCACTCCTAGACTTCAATTTGTCTGTTGCTAATTTGTTTGATTCTACCTCGATAGCAGCGTCTTGCATCAGGCTTAGGGTAGAAACCCTTCTTTCCCTAAGAAATAAGGAAAATTCAGCATCAAAAGCATTGGCAAAAGTGATTTTAGCTGATGTCTCTGAAGGTTTAATCTCCTCTGGAATTTTACCATACATTTGGTTGAATCTTTTGGTAAAATCAGGTATTGATTCACCTTGTTTCCTTTTTAAAGCCCCAAATTCGGTGATGTAGTATAAAAATTATTTCTTGTCTCCCCAGTGTTTAATAAAATCATCATCTAAGGCTACAATATCAACAATTGAATTAGGAGACAAACTCTTGAACCACTTTCTTGCTTCCCCATTTAGACTCTGCACGAACAATCTCATCCACACATCAGCGTGTTCTACATTGAAATTATCTGCAAAACTATAAAATGAACTCAAATTCTCTTCAGCAGTAACTGCTCCATCTTCGTTGAATCTGGGCAAGTATCTCATATAATCATTTGGTGGAAAGGCAAACATGACTTGTGGAAGAATCAAAGGGGTATACCTTGCTGCAACAATTTCATCCATTCTGTCTGCAGCCATATTTGTTATCTTTAATGTTTGAGTTTTGGGAGTAAGGAAGGTTTGTGATGTTGGAGATGAAATTGTCCTTGGTGTATGACAATTTAATTGTATCGTTACTGAAACTTGATGTATAGCAGATAAGGATTTCTCTTCTGGACTATGATCAAATGAAGGGCCTAGAAACAGAGGATTTTCAAAGGAAAAATAATGTGTTTTAAAATCTTCAGATGAAAGAGATGCAAGAGACAAAGAAGGTGTCTTTGGTTCACTCTTAATGTATGTGTTGTGATCTCCCAAATTTTTAGTCATAGGCAAGGTGTTTGAATACTCTTGTTTAACGAGTTCAGTAAGTAACTTCCATTGTTCTAGATTTAATTTTGAGATAGCTGAAGGGAAAGAAATTGTATCAGGATCAATAACATGTTTAACTTCTCTTTCAGGAATCACCTCCTCATCTACTTGGGTTTTGGTAATTTCAGAGGATTGTTCTTGAAAAAATTATGAAGATAATTTTCCCTTTGAGAGAGAAGATTGTCCAAAAACAACCTTAGGTTTTCTTAATAACTATTCAGGGTCTAGAACTATTGCAACAAACTCAGGACTTGGATTTTTTCTGGTTATTGGTCTCTTAGTATATGATGAAGAAGTTAGAGGAGTTTTAGGTCCTTTACCTTCTCTTTTAGGAGCCATAATTACCGCAGAGGAGTCGCCAGGTGAATAATCACAGTCTTAAATAATGTCCAAAATCTTGGTCACCATCAAGATTTGAATCTAATCTTGTCGTTTTCCCAGGGAAGATATCTTTGTTTCTTTGTCCCCAGAAACGGTGCCAAAAGATGTTAGTCCCTAAATTTGCACTTGAATGTGAGAGGGCAAGCTAGGGAATCATCGGTTTATTGCAAAATGTTTAGGAGGTTTTTATAATTTGGTTTTTTGAATAAGGTGGTTGAAAACTGGCTCAAGGTTAGAACATAACATGAAAATTAAGATCAGAACATAGTATATCCCATTGACTAAGTAAAAGGTAAGCACATAGATGGATTAAACCAATAATAAAAAGAGAGGATGAAGCCTTCAATTTGTCAACTTCACATAAGTTCTTGTCACAGAATATCATAACGAAACAAGAACATCAGCTTGAAATCAAAACTTGAAATTAATTCCCACAGCAAATTCTTTACTGTATTGATTATCAATCAAGAAACAAATGCATTGCAATCTAAATAATGAATTCAAGCATGAAGAAAGAAAAACAGAGTAGAAAAAGGTGTCTAACCATCCATATGCCTTTTCTATTAAGTGTCAAATAGAACATAAATGCCTTTACAAGGAGGTTCACAAAACAAGCCCTCTGGATCTCCAATTTTTTGACCCAAACAGAGTCTTTCCTCTGCCTATTTAAACTATCCACAAAAACCCCCGATCATATTTTCTAGAGTGTTTTTAATGACTATATCTAGATAGCATCTATCTATTAGGGAGGTTAGCTCAAAAGAGCATTTACATTCCAAAAATAGATCATTGCTCAATAGCTTAATATCGTATGATCTTTCTAGCATTACATTCGATTCTACAAAACAGGGATTAGTTTGATCTAGTCATACATTTCGAGGTCTTTGCATTTCACAAGCCAAAACGAGTAGACACTGCCATATTCCCTGAAAAACATCAAAATTATGATTGTACTAATCTTCATGAAACTTCTAGGGTATGATAACAATAGTAGCTTTGGCAGTAGTCTATTTGAGCTTTGTGGTAAGCACGACATTATGCCAATAGAGTCTGAAGTTTATTTCTCTGATTTATTTGAGCAATGCCCTTTGCTCTTTTTTCTTCTTCTTGAAACCTTGAATTATTTCTTGCTGATGAGCACTCCATTGTTCTATATGATTCTTTTCTCTTTTCAACTGCCTCATTGTCTTCTGGAGTTCCTTGATCCTTTCTCTATCAGTTCTGACTTTGACCTTGAATTTGGGGAACTCTTCAGAAGGTCCAGGCTCATTCAAATTTATGGCAACCTTGGGTTCTCTCAATTTAACTTGGTATTTAAAAACCAATCCTTAGTTGTGTTCTTCATCAGAACTTGTTGAATCCATGGCTTCTGGCATATCTGATATGTGATCTGAATCTACAAGGTAACCCTTTTTATTTTCAGGGATCTCACTAATACCTTTACCAATTTCTTTATCTTTTTCCATTCTGGTTGTAGCTCTTGTGATAGGTCATGTAGATGATGAAACAATTTGTTTACCTCTTTTTGCTGGTTTCTTATACAATGGAGGTCTTTTTGCCTTTTTCCTGGTACCGGCTTCAGCATCTTCAGAGTGATCTTCTATAACTATGATGTTTTCTTCTTTGATTGAGGGATTGAACATGGCTTTGGAATTCAACCTGTATTTGTTGGTAACCCTAGTATAATTCCTTCTAGGGTTTTGAGACACAGGCACACCTTTACTCTTTGTCCTTTTAACTGCAAAGCTCTTTCTACTGGTTGAAGGTGATTCATGCTTGACTTTAGTTTGAATATCAAAATCTCCATTTGAATCTTTTTCCCCTTTAACATCTTCCTCAAAAAAAAATTCAATTTCTGGATCCAATTTCGGTATTTTACCTTTGTTATTCCTCGTCACCCTGATAGCAGGCACTTCCTCTTTAACAGGGGTTTCATCAATTGAAATATTTTGTTTCTGTGTAACAGTCTTTTTTCCTTTGTCTTTCTTCTGTTTGTTGGACTATGGATCGGGATTTAAGGATTGCATGAGCCAGCTCTAGGGTTTCTATATTTCTCTCAGAGCAGACACGACTAGAGTCTTAATTAAGACCTGATGAAGCAGGCTGCTCTTTGCATTGGAGGAGAGTGACTGAACTCTTTTTGACATTTTTTTCAATCTTTTGAGTAGAAAGTAAGGCAGATTTAAAGGATAATCTCCATTTAGATGCATTAATAACCTAATGTGATAGATATAAATTAGTGAGAATCTTCCTTTGCAGGTGATATACCTGTGGATAACGATCAGAGCAGTGTGCCATTCTGGTCTAATTCAGCTGTGGGGAATTCCCTTTCTCCAATTAGGATTTTGTTTATATGGAAGCAAGAATTGGTTGACGAACTCTGTAACCACATGCTCCTTCTTCCACCATGGTTCTCCTCCAACCACCAATTTGCAAGCTTTGGAAATTGCTTGTTTTGTCACCAGCATTAGCAGCTTCTTGATCTCCACTTCATAACCATCAAATTTATGTGCAAACTCCATAGAAACTTGTTCATCATTACCTTGGAAAGTGGTGAGGAATTCGAACCAACCTGCATCTCTGAACCTTTGAGCCATCTGAGGATAAGCTTCGAGAAGTTCGGCACCCTCGGGTTCTAATCTGACCACTTGTCCACTCCTCTTAAGCACCATCAAAACAAAATGCTACAACTGGCACTGCTCGGATTCTGAATATGATACCTGCAATCTGTTAATATATAATCGTTCTCCTAAGAAAACATTTGTGCTTAAAATTCAGCAAAATCAAGATGAAGAGTGACTGTTTCAAATAATGATCTTTGGGAATTGAACGATTTGAAATGAGTCCTTTGCAAGTACAGAGCGATCCGATCATGTAACGGTTTGAATCATCAAATGATTCGAGAGCCATCGTGGGACACATGTGAACTCTTAGTCCACGATCTGGGTAATCATAACAAAATCTGGGTGGTGGGTGCATATTAAGGCATGATTATATTTGCGCTACGGGAATAATGTTATTCCATTAGTGCTATTAATGACTTAGCATAATTTGAATTTGTAAAATTCAAACAGGCATATGAAGTGACACATTATTCAAACCATGTCTTAAAACTCCAAACTTAAAGAAATTATCCAAAAAGCTAAAATGCAAACCATAACAAGCTAAAAACAATGATTTAAATCAAATGAAAGCAGATAATGAAGTGCGGGTAGGAAGGGTTTAGGATTAGGATTTCTCACAAAATCAACAGAAAAATTAGAGACTAACAATATCTATGCCAAACATAATACGGTTAACATATTAGAAACCATTCCTATCAACATTTCTAAAAACCCGGCGTCGTCGATTTTTTTTTATCGGTGTCGATTATTCTCTAGAAGAAATATACATGTGTACCTCTTTGTTTAAAGAGTTCCATGATGTTTTCTCCTATTCCTATGAAGATATGTCAAGCATAAACCCTCAAATCGTCAAACACGAGATTCTCACTTATGAAAATTCTAAGAATGTTTGGCAGAAGTTACAACTAATTAATCCTAGGAAGGTGGCAGCCATAAAGGCTGAGGTTGAAAAGTTTCTCAAGGTAGGTTTTGTTTACCCAATTCCTCTCACCGAATGGATGTCAAATCCTTTTCCTGTCAACAAAAAGCAAGGAACTATACATGTTTTATGGATTTTCGATATTTAAACAAAGCTTGTCTGAAAGACAACTTCCCCACACCCTTCATTGACCATATTATCGATGAGTGTGTGAGAAGCAAAATAATCTCTTTCATGGATGGATTTTCTGGCTACAATCAAATTCAGATATGGCCCGAGGATGAACAAAATATGGTGTTTATATGTCATCGGTGGACTTTTGCGTATCATAATATGACTTTTGGTCTTAAAAAAGCAAGAGCTACCTTCCAGCAAGCCATGTCTTTCACTTTACATCATTTGAAACATATTTTTCAGGCTTATCTGGATGACCTCACTGCTCACTCTCAGAAGAGGGTAGATCATCCAACGCACCTCGGGCTTGTTTTCGAAAGATGTCATTATTATTGTATTATGTTGAACCCAAATAAATGCATCTTTTGTGTCGTATTGGTGCATTTGTTGGGTTTCATAGTATCCAACAAAGGGATCATGATTGATCTATTAAATGTGGATGCAATAGTTCAATTTCCACCTCGACGAAATATTCATCAATTGCAGAGTCTACAAGGAAAGAAAATTTTCGGTCGACGTTTTATTACGAACTATGTTGACATCACCAAGGGATTCATGCACTTGTTGAATAAAGGGGTTTCCTTCATATGGGACGAGTTTGTGCAACAATATTTAGATGCACTCAAGAAGGCACTAATGTCTTCCCCTCTACTCAGTCCTCCAGACTAGATCAAGGATTTCTTATTGTATATCACAGCAGAAGAATCCACAGTCGGTATGGTTTTGGTTCAGGGGGATGATAGCTCACAAGAGCACATCATTTATTATCTTAGTCGTGGTCTGATTGGGCTCGAACTCAATTGTTCACATGTTGAGAAGTTATCCTTGGCAGTTGTTCATTATGTCCAAAGATTATGACATTACATTTTACTCTAGAAAACAATGTAGTTGTCGATGTCAATCCATTTCAACACATCTTCAAACGACATAAATTGGGGGAAATACAATAAATGGATTGTTATTCTACAAGAATTTGACTTAGATTTCATTTCTGCCAAGTCCAAGAATTTTTTGGTTTTTTACGGGCTAATGTCGAAATTTCTCAAGGAGAATGAGGAACTCATGATTACAGATTCATTTCCTGATGAACATTTGTTCTTTGTTTCTTCCAGTGATCCTTCGTACAGATGTATTCTTATATATCTCCAGACTCTCAATTTGTCTCCACAGTATTCATGGGATGATCAACATTGGATTCGCCATCGGCCAAAGAATTACCTCATCATCGACGACACTTTGTATCGTTGTGGGGTCGATTTGATTCTCTGTCACTACTTGACCCACAAAGAACCAGAGTCTGTGTTGAATGATTACCATAGTGGAGGCTATGGGAATCATCTATCTGGGTTGGAAATAGCCCAAAAAATCCTACACGTCAGATACTTGTGGTTGATGATCTTTAAATATTGCGCTGAGGTGGTCAAGAGGTGCCATCCTTACCATATTTTTTCTCACAAAATGTGTGTGCATATTGCTCCACTTTTTCTCATCATCATTGTCAGTCCATTTATAAAGTGGGGAATTTATTTCACTACATTCCACCCTCCATCGAATAGAGGGTATTGTTACATCATCATGGTCGTCGACTACATTACAAAGTGGACGGAGGCCATGCCTACTTATGTGAATGATGGTGAGACTGTAGCCTTATTTGTTTTCAACAAAGTTATCACCAAGTTTGGATTTCCACAAGAGATTGTCACTGACCATGGCAGTCACTTTCAGAACCAAATGATATTTGAGTTAGCATCTAAATTGGGATTTAAACAGGAACATTCTCCTCCCTACTATCTATAGGTGAATGTTCAGGTAGAGGTCGTAAACAAGTCTCTCAAGACCATACTTCAATGCACTATCAATAAGATAAAATTCAATTGGAATTTGATTCTTTATCCAACATTATGGACCTACTGAACCTCGTCTAAGACTGCTACTAGTTTCTCGCCTTTCCAGCTAATTCATGTGGTGGAAGCAGTCATGCCTGTTGAATGTGAAATTCCTTTGTTAAAATTTTTGAGGGAGCTTCCACCTGACATGATTGATTTAGAAACATGTATTTTTTACTTAGAGCAGCTAGATGAGCAACATCGTGATGTTTCTACCATGAATGAGACGCACAAAAAATGTGTCAAGTCTCAATATGATAAGTTGATTCACCCAAGGATTGTTTTTTAGGGTTACCTTGTGTTGGTTTATGATCGAGATAAGGACGCTTTAGGTGCTGACAAATTCAATACAATGTGGCACGGTCCTTACATCATGAGGCATTCGCTTCAAAAAGGATACTATGACTCATCTGATTATGAGGGTAATGTGTTGTCGAAGCCCAGAAACAGGATCTACCTCAAGAATTATTTCTCTTCGGCATTGTTGTTTGAGTGTTTGATCTTTTTATTTATTGTACGTAGATAATAATTTTAGTATCATCCTTTTTATTTTTGGGTTCTTATTGTGTCTTTGCTTGATTAGAAGATTCCCATGGAACCTTTGTTTCACGTCAGATTCACAAACTATCTATGTTGAGGGCCCTTGCATGTGTCTCTCGGTAGCATACAATTGTGTTGGCTAGATGCCTAAATAGTTATACCTAGGCATGAGGTACACCGACTACGTGTTGTTTCATATGCTCTTGCAAGTCCTCGATCTGCACCATCAGAATATGATGAGTAAGGTGGCCTATATTTCTCTAGACACTCTGTAAGGTGCACTCCATATGAGCATCATTGGCACCTGGATGGGATTCACATTGACCCCTGCATCAGTGGTGAGGATATCCCTTCAGTCATATTGATCCAATATTTGTTCATTCATATCAATTTTTTTAGTTATAACCATCCAAAAGTATTTTGTTATACTTTTCAAATAATTAAAAATAAATAAAAATTTAATAATCTGAAAATTGAAAACATTTCTTACCTATCCCTCCCAGAGCACCACCAGGAGGCACGAGCATGTCAGGATCAGGTGAAAATTTTATCCCCTCGTAATGATAATCATCTATGGTGATGATTTGACGCTACCACCAAATGAAAAAATTGTCACCGAGGACATAAAGTACGTGCCCACCTCCTAAGAATTGTACAATTATGGCCCATCATAGTAAACATGATTCTCTAATTCCATGTGGTGGCATGAAGACTTTCGGGCTAAGCGTGGGAAATATCTCAAAAAATATTGAGCGCAAAATGCTTTTGTATCTAAAAATTTCATATTGTCAGTCTTGTAGTCAATCAATTGTGCTTTCATATTCTATGATAAAGAGGTACTCCCATCATATATCACTTGATGAAGACATTGTACTACATAAAACACATGTGGTAGAGAGGCCTAGTGTAATGCGGCAGACCCTGCAATCTAGGTGATGCTCTAAAGGATCACCTTTAGGCTCAAGTCTTCTATGTTGTGGATCGGGATCTGACTCCCACGATGTTGTGTATCGGTTGTACAATATTCTACAATGTATCCCTCTATGGTCATCTCTATACCACCTTGATTTTGGAGATTTACCACATCTCCTTTGCAGTACAAACAGGTAATAAAGTATATATCGTCGACTTCGATGGTCAAGGATTGACCATCCAGCATGAAGGCATCGGCCTTTGGATTCTAGTATCCAAACTGCAGCAATATCTTTTATTCCCACATGTTGGGACACACATAAAATTTTCTTAAGCCATAAAGCTCTTGGTCATCATCCAAATGCTCTTTCTCACGCCACTCAATAGCCATCTTGCAAATCCTACAAGGAAAAATACATATTTTTTTGTTATTTTTTACTTGTTCATGGACATGTACATGGGTTCCTTTGGCGACAAGCATGTACATACACACTTTTCGTTAAGGGCCTACACGTATATGATAGTATATATATGGCATGTGCCAAGCACAGGTGCATATATGCCTGCCCTTTTTCAAAATGAAAAATCTAAATAAAATTGCAGGAAAGTTAAAAAATGATTGAATGAAAAGGAAGAAGGGTTGCAACTTGTCTACCTGGTCCTAACGACGACAAATCATGTTGATCATAGCTCCTACTGTGATCATTTGAAGTTTGGAATATTTTCCACTCTTTTTACTAAATTTGGTGAAAAATATTCAAATGAAATGATTTTTGGGTAATTTTTCTATATTATATAGAATTTCTAATCCACTTTTTTATAGTTTTTTTCCATGTTTAGTTATTATATCGCCTAATAGACCATATTTTTAGGATAAAATAACCGTTTAAGTTGAGATTTTGTAAGCAAGATGATCAAAATAATATCTTTCTACATGCTAAGTCCATTTTTATGACTCGTTGAGGTAATGTTTTCGTCACTGACATATAGGATATGACCATTTTCCACCTTGCATTTTGCATTATCAGTGACCAATTATAAATATGCCTTAGGGTTGACCCCACTTATTGGTGACACAAACCCTTCCAGCCGATGTAAGTGTCATCAAGTTTGTGGTAGAGCCTACCATCATGGGCATCCTAGTTTAGCACTTGCTTTGCCTTTTGGTGCCCATGTTGATGTTTTTCTTAGGCTCGGGAGTCCTATTAGTCCCACCAAGACATTGCGTCGAAAACCTCATGTTATTCTTAATATTTTTCTGGATTTTTACCCACAGGACTCCCATATTTATGTGTTAAGTTGTAATACTACATTGCATTTTGTTGCTCACGCTTTTATGTCTAATTTCAGCTTCAGCTTGTTGTTGTTTAGCCACAACCTTATGCATTCTCATAAGTCTCTAGCCTTGCATACTTTTCCATTGCAATTTGACACTTGTACCCTAGGAGGAAACATTCCCCCGAGTGTCCATATCCTGCACATGTTTTCCTTGCAATGAGCATAGGTATGTTCCTTATCAATGGAACTAGTTTGCTTGCCCACGACACTTGTTTCCTCCATGTATTATAGCATTCTTTTATTCTTTTTCAGCCTTTACAATATAAAAAGACAAAAGAATCAAGCAACAAAAAAAGAGCATAGGAATGAGTCTTCTATATATGTATTGGAAGCAGTCAAGTCACCTCTTAACAAAGCACAAAGTTTTGAGTCAAGTCTCAACAATTTGGGTTTAGTATGGCTTTAGGAAACTGATCCAGTTACATAGAGTTTTTACTCCTTCTACTGGTTATTCTTCCAGTCACTATGGAGATTTTGTTGTTTCCTCCTACATCACAGACTTACGCCAATGATCATTTTCATTCCATGTTGCCTAAGTCACAGAATGTGTCGTGTTCTTTTTCAAAGGAAGTTTAGCCTATGTCGGTCATTCCATAGAATTCTTGGCTTTTCAAGTCGCCTTCCCATGTGTCAAGTCCATCTCAGAATTAGAAGTATCTTTGTCCTATACTCATGCTAGTATGAAAGGTCCTCATTGAATTTATGTTGATGAGTTAATCTCTTATCGACTATGATAAATTTCTCTAAGAGTTTGACCTAGAGTTGCACCCTGACCCTATTTACATCATTGATAGGTAACCTTGCACTCAAAAGATGACATTCCATCATTGGTCGTTGACTGAGTGGTTTCCCTTGTGTTTGACGGCAAGAACATTATTCACACAATGGGATTCGTGTAGTACCTTGGATTCCATTTGTCCCCATTGGTGGTTTCCTCGTCATTATCGACACTCTTCATTATTGGTTGTTATCCATAGGGTCTTCTTCATGCCCTATTTACATTTGGTTCACGCAGGGGATGCACTTCATGGTGGTCCTTTCAATCTTTCATCCGAGTCCTTCCAAATATTTGGCCTTCTACTACTCCTCGTGTTGGATGATGGGGGATTCCTTAATTCCCTCCTTCCAATGGATCTCCTCCTATCAACATCAAGACATCTTGTTAGGGGACAGGGATCTAGAGTCATTTTTAGTATCTTGGGTATTGCAGTCATGAGTGGAAGGTTCCCTCACTATTGATAGTGGGAATACATCAATGTCCCCTGATTGGTATATTCTACAAGGTGTTCGACATCAAATCCTTTATTCACGCTTGTTAGATTGTACTAGGTACCATGACAACCATTATCATTATCAGTGGTTTGTCTTGTGTTTGTTAACAATATTCATCAATGACTGATAATCAAAAGGTGTATCATTGTGCTCAACTCCAACACATCTATTCGCATAGTGCAGACTCGTACCATGGTGGTTGGGTTGAAGACCTCGGGAATGTAGTAGCATCACCCCTTTCATATTGTTTCCCTGGTTTCAATTGGATAGTATCACTCCACGCATTGATACTCATGAGGGATCAGTTTTCCAGCTCTTGCCCCAGATATCCTTCATTGATTATGAGACATAGATCCACTGTATATTTGTTTGTGGCTATAATCTATGTTTGACATGGATCCACCGTGTATCTCTTCCATGGCCATGATCACTGTTATATATACATCTTACATGGATCTACAGTGTACTTGATTGGCAGCCATGATTATCATCACACATGAGCATGGGTATGTATGCCTTGGGAATTGAGTTGTTCTTACTTGTTTCTATGTTGGTTGTTGTCCTTAGATTGGATTCTGGTGACCTTCACCCCTGGCTAACTACTTTTGAAGACTTATAATGTATTTCATCCATTAGTTGCTTTTTTGACCTCATACATTAGGGGGCATCTATTATAGCATAAAATGACACTTCTTAAGCCTGTAAGTCCTAAGGATCCCCTCAATCTCTTTAGTGTTTTGGGACAGGGCCAATCTTGCATATCCGCCACTTTCTTGGGGGCCATAAAATAAAATAAAACTCAAGACCTAGTTGGTAGATAGGGGGTCTCATCATGAGTTATCCTATTAGGTACATGGGCATGTAGTGGTATAAAACTATTATTCATCTGGTCACCACGCCATGGTAGTGGCTCTTGGTGGCATATCCAAGAGAGAGGGGGTCTCATCACGAGCCAACCTTCTCATCTCTGTGAAATGCTTATGGGTAACGTTGTCACCACTGGTCACCGTGCTAGGGAAATGTCCTCTAGATATTCTCTTGAAAGAAAAAGAAATAAAACAAAGATTAAAAAGGCATTGAATGGGCTAGGAAACAATTGCATCCATGACAAGATTCATCTCACCCTCTAGAGAGGCACCCACAAGTAAGACCTACATTTCCTTGTTATCATTACACCCCTTGCCCAAACATCCCCTACACCATCTCATGCACTTACATGACCTAGATTGGTCTTCACCTGGAAACATCCCACACCTGAGAAGAATTAGCCCAATAGGACACCTTGAGACCCTCTCCAAACCTGGCTTGTTAAATAGCATAACGTCTTTGATCATTTGTCTGGGAAAAGGGGGGTTTGATGCACATGTTTGGGTAACTTGATTATTAGATGTGATTGACATTGCTATGATCCCTGTGACTTATGAGCCCATGGAGGGCGTACTTGTTGTTGTTGCAGGACCATGCCCGACAGACAGGCACATATGGGGAGATGATTAGCTCGGACCTCCATAGGGCCGAAAGCCCACTAGATGGATGTTGAGACCCCAGCCAGGGGCAGAGGAATATCAGAGGGCTGCACCAGAGAAAAGGGAGGATGTTCCACCAGAGGCACTTTGGCAGGCCTGGACCAAGGGCGGTCTTTCCCTCCCACCATGGCATTAGCCCTTGAAGTCCCATGATGTCATCATTTTGAGCCTTGAAGTCATCCAATTGGGGTTTTGGACATGAGGACGCCTTGGTTGGCACATGTGGCAGTTTTTGAGGGGTTTTGAGCCCCAACGTTTCACTTTGGAGGCCTAGTGTTCCAAGAGCGGGCCCAATGTCACCCTAGGAGGGGCATGACATCACCCTAAAAAGGTAAAATTGGGGTTTTTATTGTCAATTTATGTAAAACTGGATTTTTGATGTAAACTCGCCATGTCGGCCTTTTTTGACCTAAAAATAATTAAAGGTCATTTGTATTATATAAATAAGGGAAAAATATCTCATATTTTTCATCATATTTTACTCACACAACTGCAAGGTCTGAAATTCGGCCTCTTTTAAAGATTATTGGTTGAACTAAGTGGTGCGTAACTCTTGGAGGGAGTTTATTTTGGTGCATTTTTGCATTTTCATGGTGGAAAGTCTTCAACTAGGGTTTGTGGCTAGATTATTCTTGATGAAGTAAGTATAAATATGCAATCCTTTTTTATTTTGAATGGTTATGGTGTATTTACTTGTTCATTTATAAGATTATGAAATTGCTAGTGTGAAACCCTAGGAGAAAAGCACATGTTATTGTCCTTTTCTTAATAACTCATCACCTACTTGATTTTGCTAGAAGGAACCTCCCTTGAAGGATATACTCAAGCCCTACCTTAGTAGCACTCTAGTACTATTGCTTCATTAAGATATCATATTTTATTTCAATCTTGACCTAAAGAAGAAGGAAATCGCTAGGACCTAGGTTTACCTACTTCCTAGCATCTTTTCCTTATAGGGTTTTGGATCTTGAGGCCTTAGGTTACTAACACCTCAACCATCCTTCCTCTTCCTTTAGCTCACCCATTATCATTTGTTTCCCTCTAAGAATTGGCAATGCAATAGTGACTCCATTTACGCTAAAAGGCACTAGTTCATACCTTACAAGTGATTGATTGACTAAAACAACTTTTAAACCATCTACTTTAAGCTCTTTACTAACCATTTATAACCTTAGATTGGACTAACCTACTAACTATCTTGATGCTATCGCAAAATATTGCTACAACCATCTATAATAGCAGCAAAATCACCTTAAAAGCAAGTTTTAAAGTTGTTTTTACATTGCCTTCATTGCTTCTGACAAATACTAGCATTTTGCCAAGTTTAGGTTATCATTTTGGTCATTATTGAAGCTTTATTGAGGCATAATTGTGAAGTTATTACTATATATACATTGTTGTTATAAATGTTTATGTTGCTTCATCTTCTATGTTAGCTTATGTTTTTTATCAAAGTATATTGTTTTATGAAGCACTAACATCAATTGGTACTTTGTAACGACCTTCCTCGTTATGACAACCAATCTAGTGACAGGTGAAATTTATTTTTTTTTTTTTTTTTTTT
>SNQJ01S0094224.1:39812-59333 GCA_010110895.2 Picea sitchensis
CTGGTCGGCAAGCTATCGTCAGCCTGCATCATCAACCATCATGTCAGATCATGTCAACAACATATCATAAGATCAATAGCATATCATCAAAATGAAACAATATCATCGTAAACGCAACAACTCAAATAACCCACTCCCTGACTCAATTCGGAGTCCAAGGGAGTTCCACCGATGCCTCTGCATCCTCAAGGTCTGAAACCCTACACACTCAATGAAACTGAGTCAGCAACACCTGTCTACATCAAGGTAGTAAAACATCATATCATATAAATTAACGCATCATAATGAAGGAAAAAATTTTATCATCATAAAAATCCAGATCACTTGCGGGCAAGTGTCCTCAAAGAATAAGTTTGGTAAGTGCGCCAGAGCGGGATGTTACATACTTGCAAATAGTATTTTTATTGTTGTATCGTTCTGGGAAGGTACACTTAAATAATACTTTGCTTCATCTTATTAAAACGTTTGGGACTTTCTAATTAGAGTGACATGTGAGAGGCGTCGAACTTTCTTGATACTCTTACCCTAGCCTTCTCAAACCCCCAAGTCACTGGGGACGTCTTCGTTGGGGTACTACTCCTAAAGAGAAAGAGGTGTCTTGTTTAGGTGACAGTGATAGGAAAACCTCATGTTACACCAATTTATGATTCACTTGCCTTTAGCTTTGGGGCAAGTACATCTGGTGGGTCTATGAAATTTCATCATCCATTCCTTCCATAATTATCACTTTTCATCATTTTCCCTCTCATATATCCCCTACATTGGTTAGGGCATTTGGTTTTCCAAGCTATTAAGGGTTGTACCTTGCCTTGTGGGAAGAAGGGGATAAAGGCCCAAAGGGTAAAAGTAGATGGAAACTTTTTTAGTCCAAGATCAAACCTTGAGATGCTTCACCCAGGGATCCCCGAGAAAACAATAAAATCCTTCTCAGCAAGAAAAGGTGGGCGGGGCATAAAATAAAATAAAACTCAAGACCTAGTTGGTCGATAGAGGGTCTCATCATGAGCCAGCCTATTAGGTCCATGGGCATGTAGTAGTATGACACTACTATTCATTTGGTCACCACGCTAGGGTAGTGGCTCTTGGTGGAATAGCCAAGAGAAAGGGGGTCTCATCATGAGCCAGCCTTCTCATCTCTGTGAAATTCTTGTGGGTAACATTGTCACCACTAGTCACCACGCTAGGGAAGTGTTCTCCAACTATTCTCTTGAAAGAAAAAACAATAAAATAAAGAGTAAAAAGGCATTGAATGTGCTAGGAAACAATTGCATCCCTGATAAGGTGCATCTCACCCTCTACAAAGGCACCCACGGGTAAGACCTACATTTCCATGTTATCACTGCACCTCTTGCCTAAACATCCCCTACACCATCTCATGCATTTACATGACCTAGATTGGTATTCACTTGGAAACACCCTACACCTTAGTGGAATTATCCCAATAGGACATCCTGAGACCCTCTCCAAACCTAGCTTGTTAAATAGCTTAACATCTTTGAGCATTTGTTTGGGAAAATGGGGGTTTGATGCACATGTTTGGGAAACTTGATTATTATATGTGATTGGCATTGCTATGATCCCTGTGACTTATGAGCCCATGCAGGGTGTACTTGTTGTTGTTGCAGGACCATGCCCGACGGATAAGTACATATGGGGAGATGATTAGCTTGGACCTCCATAGGGATAAAATCCCACTAGATGGATGTTGACACCCCAACTAGGGGCAGAGGGATACCAGAAGCTTGCACCAGAGAAAAGGGAGGACGTTCCACCAGAGGCACTTTAGCAGGCCTAGACCTAGGGGGGTCCTGCCCTCCCACCATGACGTTGGCCCTTGAAGGCCCCTGACGTCATCATTATGAGCCTTGACATCATCCAGTTGGAGTTTTGGGCACGAGGACGTCTTGGTTGGCATGTGTGGCAGTTTCTAAGGGGTTTTGATCCCCAACGTTTCACTTTGGAAACCTAGCGTTCCAAGAGGGGGCCCAACGTCACCCTATGAGGGGCATGATGTCACCTTAAAAAGATAAAATTAGGGTTTTTATTGTCAATTTTATGTAAAACTGATTTTTTATGTAAACTGGCCATGTCATCCTTTTTTGACCTAAAATACAATTAAAGGTCATTTGTGATGTATAAATAAGGGAAAAAACTCTTATATTTTTCATCATCTTTCACTCACACAAGTGTGAGGTCTAAAATTCGGCCTCTTTTAAGGCTTATTGGCTGCACTGAGTGGTGTGTAACTCTTGGAGGGAGCTTATTTTGGTGCATTTTTGCATTTTCAAGGTGGAAAGTCTTCAACTAGGGTTTGTGGCTAGATTATTCTTGATGAAGTAAGTATAAAACTGCAATCCTTCTTTATTTTGAATGGTTTTGGTGTATTTACTTGTTCATTTATAAGATTATGAAATTGCTAGTGTGAAACCCTAGGAGAAAAGCATGAGTTAATGTCTTTTTCTTAATAACTCTTCACCTACTTGATTTTTCTAGAAGGCACCTCCCTTGAAGAATATACTAGAGCCCTACCTTAGTAACACTCTAATATTATTGCTTCATTAAGCTTTCATATTTTATTTCAAGCTTGACCTAAAGAAGAAGAAAATCGCTAGGGCCTAGGGTTACCTACTTCCTAGCATATTTTCCTTCTAGGGTTTTGGATCTTGAGGCCTTAGGTTACTAACACCTCAACCATCATCCCTCTTCCTTTAGCTTACCCATTATCATTTGTTTCCCCCTAAGAATTGTCACTGCAATAATGACTCCATTTACCCTAAAAGGCACTAGTTCATACCTTACAAGTGATTGATTGACTAAAACAACTTTTAAACCATCTACTTTAAGCTCTTTACTAACCATCTCTAACCTTAGATTGGACTAACCTACTAACTATCTTGTTGTTGTCGCAAAATATTGCTATAACCATCTATAACAACAGAAAAAACACCTTAAAAGCAAGTTTTAAAGTTAATTTTACATTGCGTTCATTGCTTCTGAAAAATACTAACATTTTGCCAAGTTTAGGTTATCATTTTGGTCATTATTGAAGCTTTATTGAGGCATAATTGTGAAGCTATTACTATATATACGTTGTTGTTATAAATATTTATGTTTCTTCATCTTCTATATCAGCTTATGCTTTTTATCAAAGTCTATGGTTTTATGAAGCACTAACATCAATTGGTACTTGCAAATAGTATTTTTCTTGTTGTCTTGTTCTGGGCAGGTACACTTAAATAATACTTTGCTTCATCTTATTAAAACCTTTGGGACTTTCTGATCAGAGTGACCTGTGAGAGGGGTGGGAATTTCTTGATACTCTTACCTTAGCCTTCTCAAACCCCCAACTCACCGGGGACGTCTCCCCTGGTGTACTACTCCTAAAGAGAAAGAGGTGTCTTGTTTAGGTGACAGTGACAGGACAACCTCATGTTACGTCAATTTATTATTCATTTGCCTTTGGATTTTCGGAAAGTAAAAATTGAGTGATAATAAGGCCGAAAGGCATCACTAGAAACTCATAATGGTATCTATGTGTTATAAAGGCTATCATTGGGATGTTTGTCTCTTTCATCCTGATTTGGTGGTATCTTGAACGTAGATCAAGCTTAGTGAAAAAAATTGCTCCATCAAGTTCAACAATGAGATCATCAATAATATGGATGGGAAATTTGTCCTTGATTTTCAACTTATTGAGAGCCTAAAAATCAAGACACATTCACCAAGTTCCTTCCTTCTTTAATACCATGACTATCGGTGATGAGTAAGGGCTTGTAATGGGACGTACGTGCCCTGCCTCCAACATCTCATGAATGATATTTTCTATTTCGATCTTTAGTGAAAAGGGGTTGTGATAAGGATGTACATTTGGTGGTTGAATTCATAGAATCAAAGGAATTCCATGGTCATGCTCTCCTTGCAAAGGGGGTAAGACCTTTGGTGTTTGGAAGACCTGGTGATGTTTTTCAAGGACTAGCTGCAAGTATTGGTGGATTTCTTGTGTTGGGTTATCCATAACCTGTGTGGCATTAAATTGGACAATAATGCCAAAGTGACCCTTCTTTAATAACTTCTTCATAAAAGGAGAGATAACTATTTTAGGAGAGCTTGTTTGAAGCGCTAAAAGGGTGTGTACATGACCCTCTTGAGTGAAACTCATATAGAGTTCTTTGAAATCCATGGTGACCAGTCAGAACATGCATAGTCATTATACCCCCAATACTATATCACACCCACCCATATCGATGGAAAATAGATGGGTTTTGAGTTGAAAGTCTCCAATCTAGAGTCTAACATTTTCACATCTTCCCCCACATTTCATCATACCTCCATTAACGATCATGATTTGAAAGTTGGACACTAGGTGTACAAAACAATGGGTTTATTTTGCCACTCTCTTGTGAATGAAATTGTGAGTACTGCCACTATCAACTAGGATGATGATTTTCTGGTACTTGATGTAACCCATTAGTTTCAAGGTTTGTGGAGTTGAAATCCCTGATAATGCATGCAGGGAGATAAGTGGTTCTTCATGAGAGAATGGAGGTTCAATATCTACCTAAGTTTGAGTGTCGGTGTTTGATACGAAAATGGATGGAACCTATACAACACTTGATCTGAAAATATCACTAAGTTCAATACCACTTTCTTATTCCAAAATATTTTATTAATAGTGCTTATAGCATGGGAAGTGATTTATCTTTCTCAAACAAACACTTTAACTGATGATCATAACTTGCATAATTCATCTTACATAAGAAAATGTGGAATCACTTTATTAATGCTCATATGCTTCAATTAAAATAAAAGGAATTTACAATACAAGAGTTGAAGATACCTTTCAAATATGTTGCTCTGACACATAAAAGAACATCACCCTTGCATTCCTCTCGAAAAACCAAGAAAA
This sequence comes from Picea sitchensis, assembly GCA_010110895.2. Classification (NCBI taxonomy): domain Eukaryota; kingdom Viridiplantae; phylum Streptophyta; class Pinopsida; order Pinales; family Pinaceae; genus Picea; species Picea sitchensis. Next base: position 44,719 of record SNQJ01S0094224.1, read on the forward strand.
GTGAGTATAAAGTCGGCTATATTCTACTTACAATGCCCCGAAATCCCCTTGGCCATAAAATAATACAATGACCTTTTGTTGATTTGCTAAAATTCAGAAACTGAGTGCACCGTTGAATTCCTAGCAAAATAAAGTGCAAATTTGATATAAAATACTTGATATTATGTCAAGGTGACCCCTGGCACACTTTACGGTTTAGCCTCATACCCTTGGCACACTTTACAAGACTAAATATGCATAGAAATGCGTGTCATGTGCATTGGAATGTGTGTCCATGAACTTGTGGTGCTCACCATTAAATAGGCGCCCTCTTAACCAAATTTTGGATTTAGTGGCAGGCACTAAATTATAATTTATTTGGTTTTGTAACGAAGTCCTAACCATAAGGGAGTTGGCTAACTCATTCGAGTTAAAAATAGTGGGTCAGCAGTTCAAGGCCTACTGACCATACTATACATATCCTTTGATTGTTACAACCTTGTCATGGGTTATAACCTCCACTCAAATTTTGTTACATGGTTATATACAAACTGTATATAACATATGGTTTAAAAAACTACTCCACGCGATTTATGGAATAGTTATATGTATTGTTATAACATATAACATGTGTTTAAAACAACCCCCACACAATATACGTCGAGCCCCCTTCGCAAATGGTGTAGGTCATATGGCATGGAACATGATCAAGGGCCAAGGTTCGAGGGCTTAGGCCCTCATCCCTTTGGCACCCATATAGAACTTTATACCATGTTAAATATTTAATATGCCATAAAATTATCAAATTTCATGTGGTGGTACGTTGGTTGGGAGGATTATGTGAAAAAATTTGGTGGTTTGGAGTTTAGGGGTTCGAACCCTATTGACTCCATAATATTTTATATAACCAAACCAATATTGGACAATGAGGGGTCGCCATGTGGCAGCCTCTCATTGGCTCTTTCAATGCCACATGCCAAACTATGATTGGAGCCACTTGTCAACCGATGATTGTACCACCTGTATGTACATAGCCATGTCACCTGCCACTTGTCAGTATATAGATCTTCCATTTGTCAACCTATGATCCTGCCACGTTTCTCTCTCTAAGTCTGCCATGTGTCTCTTAAAGGTCGACTTTTGCCCAAGCCATGTCACCTGCCACTTGTCAGTATATATAGCTTCCATTTGTCAACCTGTGAGCCTACCACGTGTCTCTCTCCAACTCTGCCATGTGTCTATTTGAGGTTGACTTTTGTCCGAGCCATGTCACCTACCACTTGTCAGTATATAGAGCTTCCATTTGTCAACCTGTGAGCCTACCACATGTCTCTCTCCAACTCTGCCATGTGTCTCTTTAAGGTTGACTTTTGCCTGAGCCATGTCACCTGCCACTTGTCAGTATATAGAGCTTCCATTTGTCAACCTGTGAACCTGCGACATGTCTCTCTCCAACTCTGCCATGTGTCTCTTTAAGGTTGACTTTTGCCCTAGTTGACCGAACTTTGACCAGCCATAACTTTTACATACATACTCCATTTGAGATTATTTTTATGCCATTGGAAATATTGAAAGAATCTACCCATTGAAAAAAATTTCAATATCTTTTGAGACCTTCAAATTTTGAGCATTTATGACCCTTTCTGGATCCCTGTGAGCATTTTGGATCCTCCTAGACCTCCGTGAGCATTCTTGGATCCTCCTGGATCAGTGTCTTCAACTTGTAACTCTAGTTTTTTTGGTCTCTCTACTATATTTATGTCTTTGGTCAGGGCCTGAGTGGTCATATAAATTTGGAACAATTTATGTTCTTTAGACTATGACCTAGAGCATATTTTTCATCACAATTATAATAGAGTCTTCTACTTTGGCGATATGTCATTTCTGTTGGAGACAATATTTGTACTTTCAAGGTATGATTAGGAGTTGTGCTTTGGGATGTACCCTGGTAAGGACGAGTGTGGAGAGTGAAGGTTGGATTTTTTATTTGTGCATTGATCATTGTCTCTGATTCTAGGGTCCTTTGCATCACTTCCAACCATGTAGTAGGATGTTTCATTCTAACTTGTGCTAGAATATCCTCCTTGAGGATACAAATGAAACATTCTTTATAGAAATAATTTGTTAAGTTCTATGTATGGATAGCTAATTGTTCAAAGGTTGCCATAAATTCTGTGACTGAGCTTGTTTGGCATAACTTGACAAGCCTCCAAAAATAATGAATATCTTTCTCAAAACGTGCATAGGCAACTTCAACAAACTGATTCCAAGTGATATAGCATGCATATTATAATGTTCTCAACTAGGATAGATGGGAAATATATGTGTATTACCCAATATTATTATTATTCTTTGTGTGATGTTATCAAAGAATTTGTTGGAAGTGTCAAATAGTAGCTTAAACGTAGAGCATTTATCCATTACACATAGAATTGAGTCGATAACAATGGCATCTTATTATATATAGAAGTTCCTTAAAAATCAATACAATGGTAACTAAGGGATGTAATAACAACTGCAGACTACTACTAATCACTCAAGCTAATGGTTGTCAGGAAGCATCACAAACTACTACAAAAATAACACAATGGAACCTGGAATGATGCCAATATATGGAACACAAGGCTCTTCAATCCTTCCTCTGCTCAGCTCAGGTGACATTTACTCTGTGGTCGATCCTGCAATTGCTTCAGAATCCTCCCCAGACCTGAATCGACAAGGTGCTACAAAATCCTGATTCACAGGGGTCCTTGCGGGATGCCTGAGGGGTGTCTAGCGAAAGGAACCTAGTTCAACCTGTAGGGATGCCTCTTTTTCCAGGTGTGTGAAACCCTCCTACACCTACGGCCCTGATGAGCAACCTCCTCATAATTTTTTCGTAAACCCCTTTTGTGAGTTGATTTGACTTCAACTTCTCTCCATAATGAAAACAAGCACCATAATGAACTCAAATGAGGATTATGGATGAATCCCCCTCTTGTCTAGCTAGGGTGGATATTGCACCACCGAAATTAAACTTGCAGTGGAAGGGTTTTGCCCAAAACCCCAACGAAAATGCTAGCTACAAGAGCACTCAATAAGATATCAAAACATAATGCCAAGGGGAAGGGTTTCTCCTCTATTTATCCTTCCTTTGGATCTTCTATATGTTTCCCCCATTTTGACCAAATCAAATATTCACTTTATTTTCCCTCCAACTCCATTAAATATAATTGTTTATTTTATTTAATGACACTTTTAGGGTTTGACAATCTTTTTACCTAGTGACACCTCCTTGACTCCCTTTTTTCTTGTTGACTATAGCCTACGAGAGTCGTATAGGCTATTGAGTAATCCTGATCACTTGGAAGGGGACATACAATCCTCCCTTCCCAAGATTGTTTGTCCTCAAGCAATTTTAGATCATGGTGTTGTAAAATCTTATCCACCTCCTAGGTAGCATATTCTATAGGAAATCCTCTCCATACAAACAAATACTCTCAAATGACCCTGCTCCTAAGTCTTTGTTCCCTGACATCAACTATCCTCTCGGAAGCTAGAACCAACTTCCCTTCCTCATCTAGTGAAGGAATATCTTCTGAAGTGGTGACATGTTATCCCAAAGTCTTCTTGAGGCATGATACATGGAAGGTGTTGTGGATCTTGTTGCCCTTCAATAGCTTCAGCTTGTATGCCACTTCCCCAACTCTCCTTATCACTTTGTATGGTCTGTAAATTCGAGGCTTGAGCTTCTTTGCACCACTCTTCTTCAACGACGATTGTCTGTACGACTGCAATATGAGAAAGACAAGATCTCCAACCTCAAAGCTGCATTCTACCCTATGTCTATCTGTATACATTTTATGTTGATTTTGAGCAGCCTACAGATTCTCCTTAAGGACTCTTAAGATGTCATGACTTTCCTATAACCATTCCTTTGCCTTAGGAGCTCTGCTCTCTCCAAATTCCAAATCCACAACAGACAGAGCATCATATCCATACAATGCCCTAAATGGGATCATCCCAATGGACATGTGATAAGTGGTTTTGTAGCAGTGCTCACCTAGATGTAACTATTTTATCCATTCTCGTTGCTTCCCTGACACATAGTTCCTCAAGTACCCTTCTACCCATTTATTTATTATCTCAGTCTTCCCATCTGTCTTCGGATGATATCTAGTGCTAGTTGTCAACTCTGTTCCAGATAACCTAAACAACGCCTGCCAAAACACACCAAGAAACCTACTATCCCACTCACTGACTATGTTCTCAGTAGGCCATGGAGTCTAAACACTTCCCTAAAGAATAGATCTACTACCTGAGATGCGTTATACTTCATAGGAATAGCAAAGAAGTGTGCATACTTAGTCAACCTGTCCACCACCACATAAATACGGTCCCTACCTCGCACCTTCGGTAATCCTACGATGAAGTCCATAGAAATGTTTTCCCATTTCTGCTCTGGAATCGACAATGGTTGAAGTAGTCCTACAAGATGTGTGAACTATGAATTGTTTTGTTGGCAAGTCACACACTTTTCACATGATGAAGTGCATCACCATTGATACCTTTCCATAAGAATTTATCCCTTACTTGTTGATAGGTCTTTAGATACCGCTGGTGCCCTGCCAATGGTGTGTCATGTGTTGGATTCAAAATCTTATCCTTGAGTGTGTAATCAGGAACAAGATAGATCTTGTACTTTTAGTTGATTATGCATCTACTAACTTGTACCTATCATCATGAATACTTCCCTCCATCAGCTCACAATGCAAAGTTTTCTTGGTGTATTCCATCAAGCCCATGGACTTCTAGTTTGTTGAGATCCTTGATATGGAGAAGGTTGCAGGATTCCTGGATAAGTCGTTAACAACTACATTCTTCTTCCCCTTTACATAATCAATGTCAAAATTATATTCTTGTACCTTACTCACCCATTTATGTTGTCTCTCATGTAGGTCCCTCTGGTCCAAGAAATATCGCAAGTTGTTGTGGTCAGTCATAACCACGAAGCATCCTCCTATCAAGTACTGCTTGAATTTGGTCAATGCACACATTATGGCCAACATCTCATTGTCATAGATCAGATAGAGATCCTCAGGATCCATTAGCTTTCTGCTCTCGAAGTCGATTGGGTGTTTGTTCTACATTAATACTGCTCCTATCCCTTCACTAGATGCGTTGTATTCCAAGACAAAAGGTTGTGTGAAATCTGGTAGTGCTAATATTATGAAAGTACTCATCACCTTCTTCATTTTGTCAAATTCCACCAATGCCTCTTCTTACCATCAAAATGCCCCCTTTTTGGTGAGATTTGTCAATGGTGTTGTTGAACTACATATCCCGAAGAATCATCGTAGATCCATGAGTGATATGGGAGTGGGCCAGTCTAAGATGGTATGAATCTTCTTCTAGTGCACCTTTACTCCCTCAACACCAATCACGCACCCTATATAGAGGATCTCTATCAACCCAAACTCACATTTTGCTTCCTTGGAAAAAAGTGATTGTTCCTCCATAATGGTGAGAATCTCGTCCACATGCTTAAGGTGTTCTTCCCACATCTTGTTGTAGATGAGAATATTGTCAAAGAACACCAATAAAAATTTCCTCAACTATTTGTTGAAGATATGGTTTATGCATGACTGAAAGGTAGATGGTGCATTAGTCAACCCAAAGAGCATGACTAGAAACTCATATTGTCCATAGTGACACCTGAATGTTGTTTTGTGTATATCCTCCTCCCTAACCTGAATCTGGTGGCACCCTGATCGCATATCAACCTTTGAGAAATACATTGCCCCATGCAACTCATTGATCAACTCATCGATACTAGGTATTGGATATCGGCTCTTGATGGTGTGTTTATTTAGCGCCTTGTATTCTATGCACATCCTCATAGTACCATATTTCTTCTTCACCAGTACAACTGACGAAGCAAAAGGATTAGAACTAGGTTGGATGTGTCCCATCTCTAGCAGCTTCTTTATGGCCTTCTCTATTTTGTTCTTGAATCTCTTGGGATGCCTATAGGGAGTGGTGATGACAGGATTCAACCCTTCTTCTAGCTCAATGACATGCTCAAATACTTTATCCGTTGGTCTCCCTGTTGGCAATGGTTCAAACACTCTCTCATGTTTTCCAAATAATGTCTGGATATCCACAGGGTAATGTTGGTGATATGATATGGGGTGACCTTGATATCAACTTGATCTAGTTCTAGGTTCACTTAATGAAAGGATCAGTTATAAGATCATTTTAATTGAACTTGACTGCATTAAATGTGAACATATGTGCTTATGAAAGGATTGAATCCAAATTGAATATAACTTGGTGAATGTGTTGTTAGTCTCATAATCCATTACTTAATGCACTTAACAATCATAATTGCAGAAATAAAAACATGCATGAGAAATTATGAGACAATATCAACACATAAAGAAAGATATCACCAAATTGTTAACGGAGTTCACCAGTATGACTACGTCTCCTAATCCTCTGGAATATGAATCCCTTCATTATCCTTCCTTTAATAGGGCTGAAATTTTCTCACAAAATGTGCACATTTCTTCTTACACCAGAAGGACAATATTATCCCAAAAGGGGCTTGACTTTCCCAAAAGAGGTTTACATACAAACCACAAGCATGATTGTTTGTTTCTCTCCTCAAAGAGCTCTCCAAAATATCCTCCAAAAGGGCATCCAAAATCTCCCCCCAATCTCTCCCAATAAAGGGGTTTAAATAATTTTTCCTAGCTCCATAATCCAAAAAGACAAGATCCATAAATTTAGGATCCAATAACTACTCAAGGGAAAAAATGAGAAAGACCCTTAACTTCCTCCTTCAGACTAGGAATCCAGTTGTAATAAAGTGAGGGAAAGTCCAAGCCAACCCACGAGATCCTTAACTTCCTCCTTAATACTAGGAAGCTAATTTGTGAGTTGATTTCTCACATACAACTAATTTTCCCTTAAAAGTAGGAAACTAATTTGTGAGTTGGATTCTCACACAACTAATTTCCCATTTTACAATCAATATGTGAGATTTCCACTCACTCCAAGTATTCCTTTTCTTCCCCCTTAAAATTAGGAAACTAATTTGTGAGTTGGATTCTCTCACAAAACTAATTTCCCTTTTTACAATTAGATGAATAATACGTGAGATTCTCAAACTCACTTCAAGCATTAAGCATTTTTCCAATGTGCGTGACTAATACATGAGTTTCTCACACTCATTTTAAGTATTAATCATTTTTACAATTTAATTAATTCATTCATGAGCATTAATTATTCTTTGCCACCTATTATCAAACTTTTTAATGATTTATCCCATGGTGTGCAAAGTAGGAATTTTCCATGTGGAGATCCTCTTGGATCAAACCTCCCCACAAAAATCACTTTTGGTCCTCCAAAAGTATAGAGAGGAATTGTAACTTCAATATCCACAACCAGCTTCTTGGAAGAGTCTTACTCTTCATGACGCACTTCCCTGCTTCCATATATGCATAACAAATGTTTCTGAAAAGGCCACAGTCTTATTCTCCTTCACCTTTTTACTTCATAATGAGGATGTCGATGCAAACACTTGCACCAAATCAAATTTGCAACTAATTCCTTGATCTGCATAACAAATGTCCTGAAAGGCCACACCCTTCTTCCCCTTCACCTTTGTACTTCAGAATGAGGATGCCGATGTCGACACTTGCATTAATGCAAACTTATAGCTGACATTACATGATCACAATTTCAATGTAATATCATACTTGCCAAGAGTTTATAAAACACTCATGGTCAAGTTTACAATGATTTCCAAAACAGGCCTAGGCAAAACAATGCCTTCTCACTCAACAGTGGCTACAAGACCCATTACAATGTTGTCAAAACATGCCTAGGCAAAACAAAGCTTTCTCACTCAACAATGGCTATAAGACCCATTACAATGTTGTCAAAATAGGCCTAGGAAAAACAATGTCTCTCACTCAACAATGGCTACAAGACCCATTACAATGTGCCAACAAGGCTTACAGGGTTTAGGCATAGGATAAAATGCCTCTCACTCTCATCATCACTTTCAAGAGTAGTTAATTACAATCTTTTACATCATTAACATTAAGGTGAATACCCCCAAATGTACACTAATGGCAACTCTATGGTTCTTAAAATCCCCCCATTACAAACATGTGCAACATAAAAATTAAGGCAAATTCCACCATCATCACACTTGTCTCGCAATTTTGAGACTTTTGACTGTAAGCATAACTACTTTATGTCAAAGTGTCAAAATGGCCTCTTAACGCATACTCTAGGTTTACGTGCAAGACTCAAACAATAACTTTTATGTGATAATTCGGATCTTGCTACCCTACTGCAACACTCAAAGATCATCAGAATTTGCAACATACATTCATCCTCTTGCAATTTTCAAAAAGAGGCAAAAACCATAAATGCATAAAACTTACATTGGTTTCCGTGCCAAGGCACTCAAAGCATTGCCCAAATCTTGGCATACATAGCACCAGTAGGTCCGTCTCGTAATTTTGCAACTTTTGACTATAAACTCAACCTGTTCTAAAAAGTGAATCTCTCCCTCGAAAAATGTGCCATGCATTAATGACAAAAGTGCGCTTCTGCCATGAGCCTAAAAAACGACTACTCGGATCCACATTCTGAGTGCACCAGTGGATTCATGGAAAAAAATCATGTAGAGATGACTATACTTTCATACAATTTTGTCACTATCACTTATGGACCCCCCTGGGCCCTCTCCCTCAGAACATGTGCCATGCATTAATGCCAAACTTGGGCTTCTGTCGTGACTCATCGGATATAATACTTAGATCAAAAAACAGACTGCACCCATGGATTCGTGGTGAAAAATCATGCAAAAATGACTATACTTTCGTCCAATTACGTCATTGTGACTTCTGGACCCCCCTAGGTTATCTGCCTCTAAATGTGTGCCAAATAGGTCGTACAACTTGCATTAAATGCTTGTATGGATCTCAAAATGCATGCCAACCACATGATGATGTCACTACCATGTGTCATGCTGCAAGTGGGCCATGTGGCACCTCCTGGGGATGCCACGTGTCACTTTTCCATTGGGCCATTTGGCAGCTTGAACATGCCAAATTGGTATGCCACATGGCAGCCTCTCGTACTTCCATGTTAGCATGTTGATGTCACTTGCATGTTGGATTACTGAGAGGGGGGGTGAATCAGTAATAGAGCAATGTAATCCTTTTTAACCATATAATGCAAGTGTTATATCAATGTAGCATTATCATCCAATATTTGTAGAGTAAATAAACAATGAACAAATGAACAATCATACACATACATAGTACATCAATGTTTTTATGTGGAAACCCAAAGCGGGAGATAACCACATAATGCTTTTTCTTATATGTCTTGAAGAATTACATTCATTGGAAGCACCAACTTCCTTTGTTTTCCAGCTGCAACTGGAAGGAGGCTCCAACCCCCTAGTTTCTCAGGCTACAACCTGAAGGAAGCTCCAACTCCCCAATTATTTGGCTACAACTAGAAGGAGGCTACAACCCCCTATGTTCTCCGGCTACAATTGGAAGGTGACTACAACTACCTGTCCTTGCCTCGCCAACCGCCCTGACGTATAAGTAGAATGATGGAACCACTGTCACACTATCATTGTGAGATATACTAATGTAAACCTATACCAATCAACCTGCACCAAACAACATGTACCAATAACCTGAACCATGCATTAACATGTACTTCAACCTGTAATCAACTTGTACCATAAACAAGTGCATCAACCATGCACCAACCTGTACCTCAACCTNCATAATGCTTTTTCTTATATGTCTTGAAGAATTACATTCATTGGAAGCACCAACTTCCTTTGTTTTCCAGCTGCAACTGGAAGGAGGCTCCAACCCCCTAGTTTCTCAGGCTACAACCTGAAGGAAGCTCCAACTCCCCAATTATTTGGCTACAACTAGAAGGAGGCTACAACCCCCTATGTTCTCCGGCTACAATTGGAAGGTGACTACAACTACCTGTCCTTGCCTCGCCAACCGCCCTGACGTATAAGTAGAATGATGGAACCACTGTCACACTATCATTGTGAGATATACTAATGTAAACCTATACCAATCAACCTGCACCAAACAACATGTACCAATAACCTGAACCATGCATTAACATGTACTTCAACCTGTAATCAACTTGTACCATAAACAAGTGCATCAACCATGCACCAACCTGTACCTCAACCTAAAAACCTTCCTTAACTTTAACAACAAGATACTAGCATTTTCATCAAACTTTACTTTAGTCTCACATGACTTGTTGAATTCTAGCTTATTCTAGAGAGTGAACTTGTAGAGCGTTCCCTGCATGAAATATTTGTTGTATGGATCTGAAAATTGTACACAGAATACTACAGATTGTACTCTAACCAACACATTTGGTCTTACTAAATTTGGATTTGTTATGAAGAATTTATGATGTTTTTACCTGAAACACTTGTTTTAGACTAGTTTCAAGACTAGCCACAAACCCTATTTTCCACAGAGTGTAACTCCAAAAATACAACGACCCACAAGTTTAAATTCATACCACAACTACTTGGATATGTTTCCTCAATGGCCTCCCAATTTCACAGTCTGAATCATTCTAGAAAAAAAATTATTGCGAAAATGGTGAGATGGTTGTTGACAATAAAAATCGCTACGAGGATTTCACTCGCAAAGTATTGCTAAAGCCTATTATTTGAACTATGCTAATGATATATAATACTAGTAGTTGGGACCCCCTTGTAGACTGGAGGCTCATAGATAGTCTTATCACACATTTTATGTTGTTATTTCGATGTTTCTTACAAGGTTCTATATGATTGATGATACAGTCTTGGTTTGTTTGCGACAAAATGGAGGATGGATAATGCATTCTATGTGTTGGTTCCATTATTCTAAGCTCTAAATTCCATGTTGTGAATGGCTTATATTTACTATTATTACATTTGATATTGTCACCATGATTCATTAACTATTACACCTGCACAAGAAACTTGTTAGTAACAACAAGAAACAAGAGCAATGGAAAGAGACTTATGAAAAAAATCCAAGAAGAGGAACTATACTATACTATGCTATGTTATGTGCAAATGAAATAAAAAAGAATTAATGTTAGTCCTAACTAGCAATGGTTAGTGGCTATACAATTTATATTGAGTTATATTGGGTGCATTTGCTATATGTTATGGTATGGTTTTGGCAATGGTTAGTATGGATTGGGGTGGCGCACTTGACAAGCAATATGTGCAAGTTTCGATGCATGGAATTAATGGCATGGGATTAATGGTATGGTTTTGGTTGGTTGTCAGGTACTACAAAATTGAATGTGAGGAAGGTGGAAGCGACATGCAGTAAATGCACGTCACTCCATACTTCTCCCATTGGGCCATCACCCTAGCATGGTTATTGTTCATTTGGTTTTGTTGCGGTTAAGCTTCGAGATTCAGACGTGGAAGGAACTCCTCGATCAGCTCGCATTTCTAAAGTCATTGGTTACAGGTATGGTTCTTTTCGCCCATCCATGAATTCACTCTATGTATGAAATTAACGTTGGCTTGGTAATGTGTTGGTTTGTGTTTTCTTGAGATTTGCAATTGTGTAAATGCGTGGGTGTTTTCTCTGGAATGATTGTGTGGTTATCCGTTCATGAATGGAAAAATTGATGGTTGAAGTTGTGATTTTGTTGGTTGTTTTGTGTGGTGGAAACTGTGATGGCTCACTGTTGTTTTAAGTAGTTATGGGTATTTTGTTGGAGGTTTTCGCTTTGTTTAGCCTTTTCGGTCGCCTCCTCACAATTAATGGTAACCATACCCAGTTGTATTCGGTTGTTATGGCATTGTTGTGTATGTTTCAAACTCCTTTTGGTCACTATGTATCCTCCAGAGCCATGTTCGTGGGTTTTTCACCTGGTCGTGGGCTTATTTTGTGGTATTGGCACCAACACAATTGGTTATGGGGTGGCCATTATACCAAGAAGTATGCTTTAGGGATGTTGTTAATACTTGGGGTCAGCATTCCCATCAACATTGTTATAAATTGGTTGGGCTATTGGGAAAAACATGAGGGTTATGCCTCTATGTTCTTGTTATTGATTACTGTCCAGTGAGCAATATCTACTCCTTTGCATCGTTGTCTACCCTACCTGGTGTTGAACTGTCACCCTATTTTACAAGCTAAGAGTTATAGAATCTTGTGGTTCCACTGTGCTTGTTTCGAAGGTTTTCTACCTAATGTTGATTGTCGGACCTATAGTCTGATTGTGTTTTGGTGACTGAGCAAACCCTTGATTATTTCTTATGTTCATGGTTATAGAGCCCGATTTTTTATAAACTCAACCAGTCGCACTCTTGCCATTTATCTTGTTGATTGTCATAAGTTGGTTGAGTGGTCTTGATTATTGTCTCATCTTTGTTTGATCGAGTTGTTGGAGAGTTGAAATTGGAAATGAAAATTGGTATACAGTCGCTACCTCCTTTTGTTGTGACAGTTGAATCGATAACCTAGCTCGTTATTTTTTTGATTAATTTGGTTGATTGGGAGTAAACAGTAATGTACAGTCACATGGATGCCTCTTTTCATTATGCATTGGTCTGTGTGTTCCTACAGCGTGGTATCAATTGAAGTTGGTGGTTGTTGTGTGTTTAATTTGTTCCGATCAGGATCACTACAATTTGGAAAATTGATGACTATGACTTGGTTGTTTACTGTGTATGGTTTATGGAGACATCATGCATCATTTTGTTTTATTGCACCACCATAGATGAAGCACGAGGTTTTTGTAGCATGGTTTCACTGCAAATTTAATTGTTAATATTGTCAAAAGAATGGAATCGGGCATGTTTTAAAAGAGGCTGTTCAACTCAGGAAAGACTCGTGTCTATGTTTGATTTGGGAATTTACAAATTATGGGCACTAGTCGATATTCTATAGAGATGTATGCTGAACAAAGATGAAACAATATGATTGTGTGTTCCCCTGGAGTTTGTTTTAAATAAAATAAAATAAAAACAAATGAAAAGAAACAAAATTCTATTAACAGGAAGGTTGAAAGGCATAGTGATTCTGAGTATGATGATACACTGTGTTAATAAAAAGGGTTGAAGATTTTAATGTGGGACAGTGAACAAGTTTTAACACACAATAATTTTTTAATTGGTCACAGTAATTGTTTAATTGGTGTTGGATCGTTTGCATTGAATACATAACTGTTTTATGGATTACTTAATCGATTTTACGAACAATATTCGCTCTTTTTTCCCTACCATTATTTCACTTTTCACACATTACAATCCCCTCGCCTTCCCATATTCACTATCCACTCCCTGTTCTTAAAATTTAATTATAGTAAAGATAAATTTTGTATTATGACAGTTAAAGGATCGCAGGGATGAATTACAGTGATATATTCTTTTGATTTACGATACAGTTGATTGTTTGATGTTGTGAGCAGTAATCCTGATCTTTTCCCCCTCATTTTAACATTTTTTGCTCAATACAACCCCTCACATATCCCAAAACCCTTGTTCACCCCCTATTGATTGACAACTATTAAACAATTTGTATGGATTGGATTGCATGAGTCTGATATGTTGTTGAGCCAAATTCTATTTCATATTTAAAAGAGTTGTCATGTATGGTTGTTGAAGAAACTATTTGATAATTAATAATGCATACATGAATGAGATTTTTTAGCAGAGGTAGCCATGGTCAGGGAAACAGAGGAAGAGGAAATTGGAATAGGGGCCTTAGAAGGCCAAGGTTCTCTATACACTTTGAAGCAGACTCACAAGAGTTAGGCTAGTTATTTCAAGCTAGATTTTTTAACTGGATTGGGAAAGGAGTGGTCCAACCTAGGCCTGAAAGACCTCCCTTCCAAGCCCCACAGGTCCCTGGTATCCTAGTGCCTCCTCATGTTTCACTGCAACCTGAAGTCCCTAAAAATGACAGATGGCAAGAGATTGTCCACTCAACAGTCTCCCAACATCATGGCTGGCCTAACTTATTTCTACCTGCTCCTCCACCTGTTAATCAAATTGTCCAAGTTGCCCCTATCCACTCACCAGTACAGTCTTCCCATGCAAGCAAAAGGTTAAAAATCAAGGCCCACCATGCCCCTGACAAAGGAAAAGTTGTTGCTTCCCCCTCCTCACCCTCAAATGACTCAGCCAAATCTGTGTCCGTGCACATGCATTCGAGAGATGATTACTCTCATGTGATCAGTGAGATTAGACCTAAAGGCTCCACACAGCCTAAGGAAAATTCAAAGAGATCAAAGGGTGACAACAGCAACAAGGGAAATATTGCCTCTTAGAGAGGCAAATACGGATTTTAAGTTTTTATTTATTAATTGTTGAGAATAGTTGACTTCTGAAATTTTGGACAGCACACTATTTTTTGGATATATGGGTAATATATTTTTGGAAATAATTTCAATTATCATTGATATAAAATGTCGAAATATGAAAGTGACGATGGGAGTCACAAGGAGTGATGTTTTGTTTGATTAACTAGTTGTGTTATGATTGTTAAAGAACTAAAGGGAGTCACAAGGGGTCCCACCTACTAGTTATTATTTATTAAAAACCCTTATTATGATTT